>CAKNEV010000127.1:0-75428 GCA_930272055.1 Rhizopogon roseolus
GGACCCCTTCGGGGCTCCACCCAAATAGCTACTTGCATCTTACCAATGCAAACATTCTCTCATCGAACGCAGCACGATAACGCCTCGCGAAGTCAATTACTAAGGTAGAAACCATCCAACGAACATCACATGATGAACGTGCCCAGAATGCTGGTCTCCGTTGGCTTCTCGGTGCTTTTCGCACCTCCCCAGTCGCTGACATATTTTGCTTTCGAACTCTTCCTTTCTCTTCTCAAGTTCTCGCATGTACCCCTCCAAACTGCTGCACCATCTGTGCCAGTTCCCCTTCCTTCATTACCTACCTCCTCACTGTCTTCAGCAACTATTATATACCATTTAGCTAGTCTTTCAGACCCTTTGGCAGAACGACTTTTTCCATACTATACCCCTCCATGGTCTCGTCATCACCCCTGGGGTGACCGCCTCCATATGTCCATCCTGAGCCCAAAGATGACCAAGCAGGAGTGCGCCGCATACATTTCCTCTTTGAAAACTCGCATCAATTCTCTCTATCGAGACCCTTCCGTACTTCTGATTTTCACTGATGGATCACGTCGCCATGCCTCAGGGCACCGCCGCACAGGTGCCGGGTATGTCGCCTTCCTAGAGGGCCAGGAAGTACAAGCTGGGAACTGGGGACTAGGAAAGTGGGTGAGTGTCTATGATGCCGAAATGTTTGCCCTTGCTGGCAGCGCCGGCGCAGCAAAAGCCATTCACATGCAAAACCCACAAATCAAACACCTCATCTTCCTATCCGACAACCAAGCAGCTATCTCCTCCATTGTGGACACCACCGCTCACCCTGCACAAGGCGCATCCATACTATTCCGCCGCCTTGTCGATGACCTATTATCTACCTCGAACCCATTTGACGTCGAGCTCATCTGGGTCCCTGGTCACCAAGGCATTATCGGTAATGAGCGTGCGGATAGCATAGCCAAAGATGCAGTCAAGTAATCGCCCCATTTTCAAGTCCACCATCAAAGCAAAAACTCGGGCTCTCAAAGCCTGGTGCTCTGAGTGGTCAGCCCTCCCACACTCTAATCTCGCTGCAACTGCGCTGCGCTCGCTGCCATCTACCAAACTTTCTTACTTCCATCGCAATTTCAAAGGCTCTCGCGCTACTCACTCGCGACTAATCCAAACATTGCTTGGTCATTGTTTCTGTGGTGAATACTACGCCCGCTTTGTCCCTTCCGAATCAGTATCTTGTCCTTGCGGAGACCCCCACCAAACTCGCTGTCACATACTCGCTGACTGCCCTCTTTTCGATGCACACCAACACCATTTGCGTGCCGCCTCTCGCTCTATCTCCCTTCCCATCATCCTCGGCACTAGAAGAGGTCTCGAGGCTCTCGCAAGTTTCATTTACAAATCCCATGCTTTCTCTAGTAAGGACATCCCAGGCGGTTTTGCGGACCATGGTTGATATGTTTATTTCTTTTTTCGTATGCGTCTCATCCTTATACTATTCACTACATCTGAACAACATAATTCTGTTATTTCATTGACCCAATCATCTATTACCTTCCCACCCTTTAGTATTTACAGTACACTTTATCGCTACACCGTTTCAGCAAGCTGTACTCTTGCAACCGCTATTTGTCTAGGTACATGATGCGGTATACAAATGTATTTAAATTAAAAAATTAAAAAAACGAACATCACATGATGTGACACAAGTGTGACACAGTGCTGCTAACTCCTGCCGAGAATGCGTACGAAGAGCAAGTAAATTAGATAAGTCACAGTGCAAGTCATCAAATTCCTTCATTATGCTCTCGGGAAGAACACGGTGACCACGATACTTTTTGACGGCCCATGCTGCTTGCACGCCATCAAGGCCTTTTTGATGTGCATCAATAAACCTAATAGATCTGGTGGCGAAGCTGTATTTTGATGCACATAAATTTGTGACATCACCTGAATGAATTTTCACTGGAACTTACCGTCGCATTGACGACTGTGGGATAGCATCCTGGACAACATTGCGTTCGAGAGCGGCCTCAGATGAAGAACGAGTTTTCTGTTGATAAATGCGTTTCGCATAGCCCCAGCATTGTTCAATGAAGTTCAGCTCACAGTGATACTTCGGAAGAAAAATGACATCAAATCCTCTTGCACGGCATGCGATTTCAAGGTTGGACACGACATTTGCAAAGTCTGGCTGGGTGTACATGAGCCGCCGGCAGCAACAGTCTGTTGTTCCAGTAGGACACTTGAAATCTGGACATTCAGCGGGGAGGTGAGGCGCATTTGCATATCCACGCTCGACCAGGATTTGAACATCATCTCCTGCAGTTTTAGCTTTTTTTGACCTGAGATTTGCAGCCCATATGCTGTGTATCATTGCAAGGCAATGTCTTTCTCGGCAGAGCGGTGGCCAAATCAAGCCGGCGGAGTTTCAGCACTGTTTCACTTGCCGCACTGTCCGTTTCACCATTTCATTAATAGTGCTCTCATTTCTTCATGTATCACAAATTCACTGCGCTATGTTGTTCAATACTGTACTCTCAACAGGATAGCAGAACAGATTTCTCATATGTGTTGTTGGCGAGTTGCTATTAACTGTGCAAGGTATAGTCACGATTTCATCACGCTGGTCATGTGACATTCGTTGGATTATCATGTTTTCTACCTTACTAGAAAATATGTAACATAACGGTCAGGGACGCTTTTTGTTTCGCTCCAAAACTCGATAAAATCAGTGAGTGGTGCAAATTTGAATCTGGTCTACTTATTGAAACCAGCTGTACGTGTAACACTTGGAAATTTTCCAGTCTCGTATAAGAGAAGAAAAACAGTCGTGCCTTCTTTTTCTGGCACGTAGTGGTACTTCATTCCCGCCATTGCATGGTAGGTCGTGCATACTTTGCACACTTAATGTGCTAGTGCACGACTAACTCTGGGCTACATAGTTCGAGACATTAATTACTTATAACCATTGGCAAGGACACGATAATGATATGTAGCTATAGGCTGAGCTAGTCAAGGCTGTACGACCTAGGGCAGCCCCGCTTGCGATCATCGCATACTCATAGCGGCAGTGTCCGGTTACATCTTCTATCGCCGTTCAAAAGTCGCCTTGGAAGAAACCCGCTGCGATAACGCTATCCAATCGTTGTTGTCACGATGGAGCCTTGTGCTGCTGAGTCCGGTGCTGGGTGATAGACATCATGATCTAATGTCAGTCATCAATGAAGCAGTGCATTATGACCGGTTTTGCAATTCTCATCGGTACAGATCGGTACCCGTGAGATCGTCCAGGTCCTCCCCAGTACAGATCATGACGAGTAACCTGCATTGGTATGAGAGGAAAGAGCCATATATCATTCTAGACGGAGGCTTTCCGGAGTAATGCGGAGGGAACATTTATAATAGCGTAAAATGTGATTTTGCGCTGAATAGATAGTGCATACCATACGGCTGGTATTGGTGAGACCCTCCAACCTACAGTGTGCTACTAGGTGAGTTACGGCATTATCTCTATTGTTATGTCGTGATCATTGACTCGGAAGCAAGAAGTTAGATCAACATGGAAGCTGAGCTTGCTGTTGTATTCGACGATATGCGCATTCTTCAAATTTCAAGGATGTTTCAGTGTCAGTACCCACCTTTGCACCGTGCTCGACAAGCAAGTGCTAAACATGTCACTGCAGTATCGGCAGCGGCTGCTGTCATATACGACCATGGCGAGTATTCTCGCGATATCCAACAAGCATGCCATCTGATTCAGCGACTACTAACTTCAAAGTGCTCTGCTCCCAAAGGGAGGTGCGTCCTTTCAGCTTTCAACCAGGAAGTATTCACATGTGAATACAAAGGTGGACTTGATTTGGGTATGTCTGCTCAGTGACTTGTAGAAGCCTCGCCTCAGCGAAATGCAGAAACGACCGAAGTCTTTTGTGTCATTCCTTTACCTTACGGTCGGTGCAATTATTGCTCACTGATTGACTGTGCGTCTGATATCACTTCCCTCATAGAACCGTTATGTCGGGGATATTATAGTCATGTAAGTGAGACTCCTCGAGCCAAAAAAATGACCATTCACCTTTGCTTCAGCATCAGCGCAATATGTTCGACTTCACCTTTTGATCTTGATTTACATTGCTGACGATAGTGGGACAGTATTTATCAACTCGTCATTTTCCGTCGAGGTAAGAGCAGCGAGAATCTCTTACTCAGAAAATAAAATATGCTGACAAGTTGTTAGACGTAAGTACTCCCAAACTAGTTCGCTCGTCTCATACATATTCACTTGGCAACGATCGATTTTATTGGCATCAGCTGTGTGTATCCTGCAAACACTATTTGTTCCAAGCTGATCTTCTTCACAAGGTCGTATTTTATTCCAATTCCAAGCTTATGGGCCGTTTGTATCACTATGGGCCACACAAAGTACATAATTTCGTCCGTTCCGGCAGAGAGGTACTGATAGCGTCCTAGTGATCATGCAACTGCGTATCTACGCTATGTATCGCAAGTCCAAGAAAATTCTAGCTTTCACAGCAGTCTGCTTTGCCATGGAAATTGCAGCCATTTGCACAGTCCTGGTGATCAACTTCGATTATTCTTTAACATATACCAATGAACCCATACCTGGGCTCCTCAAGATGTGCGCAACGTCGAGCATCAACAAGAGCTTCGTGGCCATATACTTACCGATTGCTGTATTTGAGCTTCTCCTTTTCGTCCTCGCCATATTTGTCGTCTTGAAGCACATGAAAAATACCCATACGGTAGCTGGAAAGAGACTTCACAGCACCATGGCGACGCTGGTTAGGTACAACACGACCTACTTCTTTATGTGAGTGTCATCATGACATTGTTTTATTTATTTAATTCCGACTCTCATGTCCTAGCGAGATGATCGGATGTGCGGTTGCCTCCGGGTTATATCTTGGTCTTCCGGTAAGGTGGTTCTTGACGACTCTACCCTCGCTGCTTAACCTTTTCGTTCAGTCGATTTACCTGGAGATCACGAATTCAGTCCTTATTGCTGTTACGATTATTCTCGGGAGTCGACTGGTGCTCAGCATTCGCAATTTCTATGCTGACCCGTCAGAGGAAGACTCAAATCTAATTCGAGGGACTCCCGTTCCGAGTCATACTCTCCAAAGCTTCACCCAGCCTTCATCTGCACCATTCTTGGATAACCAGATAGAGATGTTGATAATTGGCAACAAGGGATACCATTTAAACAATAGAGATAGAATTGTATAAGAGTTTACATCTGTATCATTGCCTTACTCATTCCACCAGACAGACAAGATGCCCGATGAGATTCTGGCGGTTCGAACGTGTAGCTCGCATCCACATTCGTTGGATCAGACCTAGAAAATCTTGACATGCCAACGTACGATGGATACTAGTACTTGCATCTGGCTAACCCTCGTCATTTCAACAGAACTCGGATTCAGTGGCAATGGAGGTCTTTGCTGGCGGTCTCAAAAGTTACCCGAGCCGTGCAGATGTATATATTGACGCATACTTTGGATTTCATTGTAGTTACACATTTTGTTACATCTTTGCAAGCTGAACACAAGGATTCATCGATATCATTTGTACATTTAACCCGCGGGCGATTTGCGTTTGTAATTTTCATATTGCCCAATAGATGCATAGGACATGGGAGTGCTTTTGTGCCACAGGGGCTGTATCATTTTTTTTTGAGTCTCTCATGCGGCCACGACCTTGGGAAGGAAGGGAATTAATGTTGTGATGTGGTCGGAGATGGTTATGCAAAAGCTGTTCTCTCAGATTCTGTATCTCAGCCTCAAGTTTAGCAACGATCAGTGCTAACAAGGTCGGTAACTCTCTCTGAAGATGGGATCACGGATATTTCTCACCGTGGTACTTACCCCCACAAGTTCCCACGTACTTGACCAATATGTAGTTTAAATTATAGTGTCTGTTGCGAATCCTGCAGTTGATCTTACAATGTCAAAAAATATCCTAGTGGTAGGTGCTACAGGAAAACAAGGTAGAGCCGTCATCGAAGCTCTTCGACCTCCCACGGACTCGGACGACATACCCTTCCGAGCGTTGGCTCTCACTAGGTCAACATCTAGTCCCAATGCACAGTGGTTGGTCCAAGAAAGACACGTACAAGTGGTTGAGGGAAACCTCGACTCTGTTGAATCCATGCGGAAAGTTTACGAAGATGCAAAAGCTTCAGGTGGAATATGGGGTGTCTTCTGCTTTCTAGCATTCCCTGGACTCGGTGCGAATGCGGACGGGGAGGAACGACAGGGAAAGGTGCCGTCATTTCAAAGTCCTTGATATCCATGCATACTCATGCTGGAGTAAAACAGCTCATGGCAGATCTGGCGCTCGAATATGGGGTATCAGTATATATTTACTCAACTTCTGAACGAGCTGGCGATAAAAACGACGAGATACAAAAGCTGTCGGGTCGCGCCAAAGTACTTGCGGAACGACATGTCAAGAGCCTCGGTGAGAGTGGTCTGCCATGGACGTGAGTCGATATTCATTGTGGCCGGAACCCAACTAATCCTGTGTCAGGATAATGCGCCCGGGATTCTTCCTAGATAATTACGATAATGGTTTCATTGGAACTATTACTGCAGGTGTGATGACTCGTGGGCTCAAAAAAGACTCGAAACTCGGCGTGGTGGTGAGTTCACCCTTTTATTTATGTCCTGCGCTAAACCACAATGAAGGACTCGAAAGACGTTGGTCATGTCGCTACTGCAGTGTTCAAGGCATGCGTTTCTGGCGGAAGAAACTTTATAAATGACTAACGCTTCAATTGAAGAATCCTGAGAAATACAGACACAAAGTACTCGTGGTCATTGGTGATGTCCTCACTATGTCAGAACAACATGCGTCCTACGAACGCGCAACAGGTCGACCCATTCCTTCCATCCCTGGGTTTATGGCCTCTATTGTGTTAGCAACGAACAAAGCGACGACAGAGCTGTGAGTTTTATTCTTGGCTCTTTGTTCCTCCTTTCAACGTAAATCCAATCAAGGGTTCAAAATTTTGAAAACCTTCACACTGCACGAACGACTGGGCAGCATGAGCATTTTGAATCTCAACTGCAGCTTGCTCGCGAAGCCTATCCTCAGATGAAGACAGTTTATGACTGGGCTCTCGAGCAACAGAAGAAAGAAGGAACCCAAAACGCTGCAAATTGGAACAAGGTGTCGTTATGGCGGCTCATGCTAGGGAAATCCTAAGGCGCATCGTCGGTACGCATGTCAACTCATATCTCTTCATGCTTCGAGACTGCCACGATAAGGGCTATATATTTAACGCATTTCCGTCACCTGTATGCGACCTTCTGGTCAACTCTTAATTAATTAATTTTGCGACGGCATCGGACAATGAGTTCGCCCCACATTGCATCGGTGCCAGGGCTATTAAAATCGCGTGTTGATGCGTTATAGGGGTTTTTGTCCTTGGCCACGCTTTATGAGGGCTGAGTAAACATGAACGAAATAGCTTGTATATCTGGGTCAGTTGTTCGACGTATAGTAATTAGTACTAGTGGGTGCCAAAGCGAACTTGATCTGACAAGACGGGCCCAGGTAGCGCAAGCGTCAAAAGCACTCAGATCAGGGGATGGCCATTGACAAAACAGCAACTGTGAAGGCAGAACGCCCCTGTGGAAGAACTTGGGTGGTAATTGTCGCGACGTATGTAAACCGATCTAATTATGTAATCGTGATCTGACAGTCATCCGCTCACCTGACGGCGACTCGTTCACTGATCACTTTGTCCCCGCGGAAATATGGCTGTCCAAGAAACACCTGTATCGCGACGGCTCAAGTCTGTCCGACATGTTATCATAGTGTGTTCAGGTAAAGGTGGCGTCGGAAAATCATCTGTTTCTGTACAACTTGCACTCAGTCTCCATGCATCTTCTCCTACCGCTCGAGTTGGAATTCTCGATGTTGATCTTACTGGTCCGTCAATACCCCGTATGCTTGGTCTGGATGGACATGGCGTGCATCAGAGCAGCGATGGTTGGGTGCCTGTGTACGCAGATGCACGTGCGGATGGTGAACCTAGGCTTGCGTGTATGAGCGTTGGATTTTTATTGAAGAAGAAAGGGGATTCGGTAGTTTGGAGAGGGCCGAAGAAGACCGCTATGATCAGGCAGTTCCTGAGCGATGTTAGATGGGGAGAACTTGATTATCTCGTCGTGGACACGCCTCCAGGTTCGGTGTTAAGTGATATGAGAGGATAATTTCGAGCTCATTTTGGTTTATAGGAACATCGGACGAGCACATATCACTCATTGAACATCTTGCACCGGTGCATTCACGTTTGTCTTCTGTCATCGTTACCACCCCGCAGGCTGTTGCGTTACTAGACGCCATGAAGTGTCTCTCGTTTACTCGGGCTGTCTCACTTCCTGTCCTGGGACTTATCGAGAACATGAGTGGATATGTATGTCCTTGTTGCGGGGAGATCAGCAATGTGTTTTCCACAGGTGGGGGAGCAGAGATGGCCAGACGAGAAGGGGTACCGTTCCTTGGTAGTATGCCTATCGACACGGAGCTGGTCACATTACTAGATGCCGCCGAGTCGACAGACCAAGGTACTGATGGACAACAAGATGAAGCTAGCGAAGCTCGTTCATTCGGAGTTTTGCAACGATACCAGAAAACGTCATCCGCGAAACTTATTAGCGTGCTTGTCGAGAAACTCATATCCACGCTGCCATCAGTAGAGCAAGTTCTGATGGACAAATCCAGCGTTTAATTTTTCTCCACGGGGTACATATGTCATTTAACCATTTTGACTGATTCTTACGCATGCTGTACAGGCAGAGTCACACAAACTTGTATCGATACATATACCCGTTGATGGTGTATCATTAGAACCGCACACAAACGGGTAAATGACCGTTGTTACTATAGAAGGAACATCATCTCGACAGGGTTATATCGTATTCTGTCAATTGCGATGTCAATTCTTCGCCTAATCCGCTTTACTTCCTCCAAACTCCGGTATTTCCTCGCCTTCGTGCTGGCTGACTCTGGCCCGCCGTTACTTATACACCAGTTAGTTGTCTTCTCGGCTCCTTTTGAGATAAAGCGAAAAGGTGAAATCAGACCTCGAAAAAACGTAATGTTTATACATAACTTACTGTTATTATCATGTGAAGGCTCAGAGCTTCCGTTCCCGAAAACTTTGTAGATTGTACTGAGGGTCCGAGCATAGGTGTAAGGGCATGGATCAATTGTATTGCCCGCGGCCTTAGGATTACCGCTGCGGGGCCTCACGTCCCCTACATGCGAATGCAGAAGAGCAGGGTGGCCCTGCAAAGGCCTTTGTTCTTGATAATTTTTTGAATGCATACTTCCAGAATATCCGAATATTCGGAGCCCGGGTTCGGTAGACGTCTCGTAAGGTTTTCCACGTTCCCGTTCAACGAACCGATTATATGAATGTGAGCATTGTTCGAGTTCTCGCTTGAGCCTCACGCGTTTTATTCCTTTTACTCTTTGTTTCATGAGTCTGCCTTTGACCGTGTTCCAGCCATCTTCCTGCTCATCTACCCGATTTCTGTATTTTTTTATATACTCCCCCCTAGAAGACAGTCGTTCCCTACTCCCGTGGAGCCTGATTCAGAATTTCAGATAACCCATCACGAGTCCTGGCCACGTTCTAAGGTCAGATGGAGTCCGTTGAACAACTTCATCAGTCTTCCTCCTTCATTTCAACACTCGCTATTCCATCCGGTTCCCTTACCTCCACGCCAGCCCATGACATCGATAAGCCTGCACGAGGGCCGTTTACGGATTCAAGTATGTAAATTTTTTAACATATAACACGACGCGTGCCCCCCTTGTTAATATTTAAGTCATCTCATCACCTTTTCTCCACCAGGCAATCCCTCTGAGAGGAGTCCTCCTTCCCCCTTCTCAAGCATGATTCTCCCAAGAACGGACGCGTCCATTCGCCCCGTTATCGGTGATGATGATGTCTTTGCACCAATCCAGCACAACACCCGAACACTTCGTCGCCGGTCGAGTCGCCTGTCAAAATGGCTGGAAGAAGTGCGAATTCAACCATCCACTGTCAAGCAGTCGGACATCTTCAATCGTCCTGCTAATGGGGAAACTGTTGGGACCGAATGTAACCCTTACTTGGCATATCCTCATCTCAACCTTGCTGCTATTCGTAGAAGCATGGATGATGCCAGTAGTATGCACGATTATGTCGTAGTCAATGACGACGATGTGCAAGAATATATCCCTACAGATGAACCCACGCATGTAAAGGTGTGCCACTCATTATTACGCATTTTAGATATGTCGCCTCATGTTTCAAAGGGATCACATGGCCAATCAGATACTACAAGTCACGAATCGACCATAAGGCTTATCAATACCCCTCGATCCCTACGTCAGTTCAGTCTATCAGTTAGATCTGCTTCTCCCTCCGCATCCTCGACATCTCGCAGTCCCTCGCGCCTCTCAATGTTTCAGCGTTCCTCGCGTGCTACATCCAATTCAGGGGCGAGTAATGCCTGCAATCACAATCCTTCCTCGAGCCATCAGACATCAGATCCTGTGCCTGAGTCTCGGCCAGAAGAACGATTTATGCCTTCGAGTTCCTCATCGTGGCGGTGGCGACCAAGTGTGCTGGGCCACTTTTCATCCCTCTCAGACGGTGGTGTACACTCATGTAGTCGTGATTCCCCGGGTAGCTCTTCCCGCCCAAGCATGTCCTCAACTACGACGAGTTCCTCATATGCAACCCAATCCAACAACATCATATATAGGGAAGGAGCACCGCTTCTACCTTCTACCTCCCAAAAGTCGCACCTCCTTGGTTCCCTGAGGTCACGTTCCCACAAGGCGGTGACTTCTTCACTGTCGCTTTTCAAGTCTGATACGAGTTCCCATTCGTCTCCCACGTTGCTCTCGCTACCAGCATCGGAACCGCAGCTCTCCCAGCCATCAAGTTTGTCAAGCCCTTTGGCACGGAAGTCGAGCACAATTCGGTTACGTTTCTCGTCAAAGTCGAAGGCCCCACCGAATAGTATACTTCCGTGTATTTTGGTGGAAGAGCAAGACACGCAACCTCGCGTCGTTTACACTAGCAAGAGTCACACACCGAGATTGTCTTTGTCGTTGATGGGCAGTCAGTCACGAAGCAGCAAGAAGAAGTTGGTCATCAGTGGTATCCCGTTGAACGACACAAGACGTCTCGATGCTCTTCAAAAGTGGTGTCAGGTCTGACATCATACTCTCGACCTTAGTTTATGGGAACTGACACATTGCTCTAATTTTAGTCATTTGGCGAAGTGGATCAAATCACGAGGATGCCTAACGGTGATCTTCAAATCAACTTCCACAAGGCTGAGGTGGCAGATACTGTGAATGTCCTCCACGGTCATCCTATCGTTCATGAAGCTAACTCATTTATTCTCACCAGGTCTGCCGTGTGCGTGCCAACGTATATATTGCTGGTGTTGGCAGTGTATACCTTTCTTGGTATTCCGGCAATAAGCGACCTTAGCATCTCCACTACCACTCATTCTTTTCTTGTAAAAAGGTCAGAATTAGCTGTGACTCATTCGAATGCGCCTGACTTTGTGCCTTCAGTGTACAACGCTGGAATTACGTTCTACACCCGCCTAATCCGTTATCTATCAAGGGCCTCTGGTCATTAATATGTCATTTCTCACGACCCCACGACCATATGCGTGCGTACTTCTGACCATCTTTTAATGGCCGACGCTGATTTCTGTGCAGACGACCATTTATGATCACATCATCTCTCACGTACATACCCCACGGCTCATTAATACCATGGCATTCTTTCGTTTATATCCCTTTGCTCACGATGTATACCTCTCCTCTCGTCGACACGACCTCTCGTGAACAGTTTGCTTGAACAATATTTGCATTGGACTTGGACGAGTAATGATATTCCTTCGATAAGCAAATATCATCGTTTTATCATTTATCGCCATTTGTAATAAGGTTGGACAGTACTTGCTAGCACCTTCGTGTTTTGCAAATAGTGTCTGCTCAATTCTGGCTTAGTATTGGGCAGCTGGCGTCTTTGAGGAGGTTCCTGCCCCTGCGCGTCCCTGGAATTTCATTCATGCAGGTTGATCTAAACCGACTCGGCGAAGCGCCTTAGGTGAGTGTTGATTGGTGCTGCGCGCTGAGAATCGTGGTACGGTCATATATTAGGTTAGATGTCTTAGCCTCGTGGGCCAATCTGGACCGCGCGTTGTTACAACATGACATTCCCTGAGCTTTCCATGTGATGGCAAATGTCATACGGAGCGCTTGATTGCGCCACTAGATGCAATGAACTATGACAGAGCGCTTTTCTTTGTATTGCTCGAGCGGTACCAGTATCTCGGAAGTCCCAAAAGAACGGGAAAATCTCTTCCCCACGGGCCTACTCTGACCTACTAGGGGAGGCAACTTACTAGGGCCGACACAGCATTATAGCCTGTCGAATCTACCGAACAAACCGCTGTAGCAAGCGCTGGATATATATGTGCCGACTGCTGCTTTGGAGCCCATTTGCGGCCCCTGCCATCTCTACCACAGTCTCAGTATATACACCACTCTAATTGGCCAGTAACCACGTGGTTATCCATGATGACCATCCCGATGAGGCGGTCTGCGAGCGAGAGCCGCTGGGTCGACGACACGAACTATTTGTGAGTGAGGATTTTCTGACTTGGGGGACGTCATCTGACGGGGTTTGTGCAAGTAGTCCATCGAATAACCCGAGAGGTTTACTATTGTCTCCTGATATGTCGATACGTCAACCGTCTCAATCACAATTTCCATCTCCAGAAGACAATGCACTGCCCCAGGACAACAAGTATGTGGTCTGCTGTAGTGTTGCGGTCAACAGCTGATTGGTTCCAATATTAGGACACAGGACATTTTGCAGGAGATACTCAAGACGTTGCAGGACTCGACTATTGCGGAAAAGGGAGAGAAGGATATACGGTCCAAGTTTTGGGCGACTTACGATCGTGTTTCCAAAGAACACGATGACGAGTTTTTAGAGCGGTGCAACAGTGACATGGACATCGTACTCATTTTCGTAAGCCGCTAGATAACTTTACCGTGTTCAAATTTAACAAAGAGAATGCTGTAGTCTGGTCTTTTCTCTGCTATCAACACCGCTTTTATCATTGCTATGCAACCCAACTCTACAAACATCTATCTATCCGAGATCGTTCAGATTACATCCCCCAATACCGTCATCCCACCCGTCGCTGGGTCTACTGCTACATGGTTTCAGGGCTTCACATATGTTGCATTGTCATTCAGCCTTCTGTCTGCTTTTGGGGCCGTCCTTGGCAAGCAGTGGCTTAGCCATTATAAATGCAACAACGTCCACGGCTCCCTTGAGGAACGTGGAAAGCTCAGACAGCAAAAGTACGATGAGCTGGAAGCATGGCGCTTTCATGCTGTGCTGCAATCATTCCCCGTCCTACTACAGATCTCTCTCCTTTTATTTGGGCTTGCTATCTCGGCCTTTGTATGGTCCCAGCAGGGTCCTCTAGCCGTCGCTGTCATCGTGCCGACAGCGTTTGGGATTCTTTTTTATGCTTTGATCGTCGCCACCTCCTTGATATCTGTTAAATGTCCTTTCCAAACCCCAATCTCAGCACTCATCCGCTTCATTTGGAAGCGTTTCGGAGTCAAGATCTGGTATAGGAATAGTACAGACGAGCGGTCGCCACCTGATACTGGAAAGGTCGAAGAGACACTGTCTGAAACGGCGTCGATGAAGTGGATATTCGAAACCTCTACAGATCCAGAGGTGATCAGTTCAGTCGCTTGGCTACTGCCCACCATCGAATGGAGCCCCAAATTCCACATGAAAACTGTATGCACACGATTGTTGAGCACCTTTAAAACGTGCTTTCATGGTGTCCAAATCAGTGTTTCAGCACGTTATAGAGCTCTTGCGTGCGGAAGAGCATTGCATCACGTCATATGCGACGACACTATCCAGAAATTCAATCTTACGAATGACCTGCACTTTGTCAGTGATGGGGATGCCTTGGAGATGTGGTCTCGCTGGCATGATATAGCTTACCCCTGGGGTTTACGGGACTGCAAGTTATCTTTCGACCAATACGCCACAACTCTGGAGACACAATATGAAAACGAAGCGCGGAATGCTTTACGCCTTGCGATCGTGACAGCCTGCCCAGGTTTCTTAAAGTCAACCGATGTCGCATTGATTTGGGACGGTGCCTTCGAGTGGACCGGTGATACACGTACGGCAGAGGACTTTGATTGGCTCGTGGACTTCCTGGTGCACTTTCGTAAGAGCAGTGCGAGGGACTTTGACGCCATGGCAGATGCACTGCTTGCACTCAGCGCCATGCGAGGATTAGGAAGCCTCGCCAAACGAGAAAATTATTTCGACTCTATCATGTTCTCCATGGAATTAGATAAGCCATTCCGGCTTCGTCACGCAGCCCTTCGAGCTGTGTTTGATGCCCGTTTAGAACTAGTCGACATAGCTGACAACGAGAAAGGAGAATTCCGGGATCAATTATTAACGGAGCTCCCTTCAGCTTTACTCACTACGACGAAACTCGTTGCACCAGCGCCATCTCTTGATGATCCAGATGCCATCTTTAATCCTGGACGTGAATACTTTTACCTGCGGCTGATCTTCACATTGGCGAAGCAAGATGATTGGCGAGCTCGGTTAGAGAAAACCGGTCACGTCGATCGATGCACCGTTCTACTAGGCTACGTCATCAATATGGAGAGCGATTCGATCGGCTCATCGGATACTGTCAAGAATCATGCTTACTACCTTGCAGCTGCGTTGATACGGATGGACGCATCGGATAGTTATCAAAGCTCTAGCTTCGCTGGTGACATATCTGAGTCGGAGTGGTGGAAGTTGCTGAAGGGAGCGTGGTGGGCGATGGGGTCGAATCGCCTCTACCGCGAGGAAGAATCACTTGAGACACTCGAGGCACTACCTGACATCGCCAAGTATACTCTCGAGTCCCTGAAGACGCAAGCTGCCATATATGACGCGAAGAGCCTCGTTCGATGGGTGGATCGGATATACAAGGGCCTCAAAGATGGAGCGGTGGAGGCACATATCATTTCTGCCGTGGAAAGTGTAAAGGATGCATTGGATGGTATATCATGATTGCGATATCACTTGATACTTCATGTACGAACACATATATTGACAAGGTCACTGTACAAGACGTCTATAAGAGGGTCCAGTAATGACAGTGACGACTAAGAGCCGGGATATGATTGAGTAACAACAGAAATACGACTGAGGATGAGGCGTTAAATCTAAGAATGGGCTTTTCTGCTCTCTAGTCGGAAAGTATGTTATATATCAGATAATAAGTGGTGCGATCCGCGAACGAGATGTTTGCCGACCGCGACCCCCTGTTCTTGAAATTGGAGGGATTACCATTACCCCTGCGAATCGATGCGGACGTCGCGAAGGTGCGCTGCTCAAATATCGGATGCTTAGGCGCACATTACCATGGGAACCTACAGCATTGTTTGGGATTGTCTGTGGTGATTCAGGCAGAATGGGCCTTCACCGGAAAAGCTGTTTGGATGTGGGATTCCTGGTAGCATTGGTACGCCAGGTGTGAGTGCAGGTAGAAGATAAGGCCGCCATGCATTAGCAGGTCCGACCGGGAGTGGAAGAGTGTCTGTAGAGATGAACCTATCTTCCAAGGCGACAGTCGTCGAAGACTTGATCGACACGAAAATCGTCCCTGGAGACCAAAGACGATTGTGATTCATAACTGAAACTGCATATGATTATAGCTGGGTCTCCACTGTCCAGCTACCGCGATCATTAGGGTTCTAGTCACGGGGTTGGATGCGGATGGGTCGTCCGTCTATGACTAGGTTATACTTTTTAAATGTATTAGCCCAAGAATCGGAGTGAAGATTTAAGTTAGAGCATACCTCGTGAATGATAACTCTAGTGGATGACGCCTTGTTGTTGAACTTTACGAAGGCGAGCGCGGAATGGTTGTTAACTACAAGATAATCATTAGTGAAGAAGGAATCAGGATGACAGTAGTCAATTTCTCGTGTATTGTATGATGTTTGGGTGCGAGTAATATGTGTGCGGTTGATGGTTGGGGAATTGCAATGACATCTTCAATGCCGATGGATCCATGCCGATTGTCAACAGCTTGAAGGCCGTGTTAACAGCTACATATAAAAATGTCGAGGAATGAGATAGGTGGTTCAATGTGTCTTGATTATGATTCACAGAACTGAGAGAATCGCAAAGGCAGATCCTTGAAGGATTGCGAATGGTATGAATTGCCGCCCCCCCCCCCCGTGGCAGATAGCCGTGCATACAGTCATTGATATCGACAGACGGGAAGTAAAAGTCTTTCTGTGGCAGGACTCTAGGGATTGAATTGCCTGAATGATACTGATACTGCATTGTCGCAGTGACAGCAAACACAGCTATGTGATTCTCGAGTCGTGCTCACATCTACCCGAGCTAGTAGTCCCCACTGCGAGTCCAGAAGGTGAGTTGCACCTACGGCACCATGAGGCAGTCGGTTAACAGATTTTCGTTGGTCCAAAACTTGCCCAAAAGCACATGAAAGCGGGAGGAATGCAGTCGCTCGGGAGATTTAGAGACCAGCGTGACGCTGACCCATGGTCAGGCTTGGTGATGCACAATGAAATGTCCTTGGGAAGCCTGCAGATGCATACAGTGATACAGAGCATATTTTTGCCATAAAGTACATACCCGACATCATGGCCTCGAGCGACTTCAAGTCCCGCATACATTGTTGGAGAATGTTTCGACAAATTTGCGGCCATCTTCTGAGCTAAAATGCATAAGTCGATGCGGCTTTGCACCCACCGGAGGTTGCGGTGCCAGTTGTTGACAAATATCGATGCAAAGAGCGGATGTTAGATGGATGCGGCGATCTTCATGTCAACTTCCACAAGGCTGAGGTACATGACGCTGTGAATGTCCCCCGCGATCATCCTGTCGTCAGTGAAGCTAATTCAGTTATTTCTCACCAGGTGTATTGTGTGCACATGGTGTTCAGTGGCACGACCTTGGGCATCTCACTCTTTTCTGTTTGTACAAAGGTCGCAGTGACACTGGGGGGACAGGGCAATGTGTCCTTTGGAATAAATCTGAACACACCATGAGGAATGACAGAATTTTGCAAAGCTGAGCCACTTGAAATCATGGTGAACATATTTTGAGCACATTGTGAAAAATGAAATCTGATTGGCTGATCAACATTTGTTCAGAATGAAAGCAAGATTCCTCGCCAGATGTCAGGGTGGTCTCAGTTTGTCTTCGATCACGGTGTACTTAAAATTTGACTCTCTGGAAAATAGGCCCTTGTCCCCAGTGTGACTCAACTCGTTCGAGTACGCCTGACTGTGTGTTTTCTGTGCATAACGCTGGAATTACATTCCAACACCCGCCTAATCTGTTGCTTTCCGGTCGTCAATATGATCAGTGATCATTCTCCGCGATTCCATGACCATATGCATGCCTAGCTTCGAGAATCAATCTGGGTGGTGCACTATTACAATGCGACTTCCTGAAGCATTCCCTGTAATGCCAAATTCCACGAGGAGCGCTCGACTGCGCCAAGGAAAAAGCGTACCACGTTCCTCCTTCTCAATACACGCTTTTATTCCTCTCGTCGAGTAATCTTTCAGTCCAAAAGATTCAGTCACTGGTCAATTCCTAGTCCGAGCCTAGTGTTGTGTCATTGCGACTTTGTGAACATGTCAATTCATTGACTGGTAAAGATATGTACAAGAGTTGTATTATGTCAGCATCGTGAGTTTGTTATCGGGGCCAATTCTGGGCCGTGTGCTGTTACAACCACAGCAATGAGTGATGCCAAATGTCATCCGGAGCGCTAGGTCGTCTCACTAGATGCATTGAATTATGACAGAGCGCTTTCTGTGTACTTCTTGAGCGGTACCAGTATCTCGGAAATCCTAACAGAACGGAAAAATCTCTTCTCCACGGGCCTACTCTGACCTATCAGGGGAGACAACTTACGACACAGTATTATAGCTTCTCGAGTCTACCGAACGAGCCGCTGTAGCAAGCGCTGGTTATATATGTGCCGACTGCTTTTGGAGCCCACTTGCGGCCCCTGCCATCTCTATCACGGTCTCAGTATATGCACCACTCTACTTGGCCAGTAATCACGCAGCTATCCAGTCCCTGATGACCATCCCGATGAGGCGATCTGCAAGCGAGAGTCGCTGGGCCGACGACAAGAGCTATTTGTGAGTGAGGATTCTCTGACTTGGAGGACGTCATCTGACGGGGTTTGTGCAAGTGATCCATCGAATAACCAGAGAAGTTTTCCATTGCCTCAGCCGTGTCAGTCTCCGTTTCAATCTCAAGAAGACGGTCCACTGCCCCAGGACAGCAAGTATGTGTGGTCTGCTGTAGTGTGGTTGTCAACAGCTGATCGGGTCCAATTTTAGGACACAGGACATTCTGCAGGAGATACTCAAGACGTTACAGAACTCGACTATTGCGGAAAAGGGAGGGAATGACATATGGTCCGGGTTCTGGGCCACTTACAGTCAAGTCTCCAAGGAATATGATGATGAATTTGTAGAGCGGAGCAACAGCAACTTAGACATCGTGCTCATCTTCGTACGCTGCTAAATAACTCTCACATATTCAATTTTGATCAAGAGAATGTTGCAGTCTGGTCTTTTCTCTGCTATCAACACAGCTTTTATCATTGCCATGTTACCCAACTCTACGAATATCTTGTTATCGCAGCTCGTTCAGAATACGTCCCCCAATACTGTTCTCCCACCCGTCACCGGGACAGGGACCACTGCTACATGGTTTCAGGGCTTCGCGTATGCTGCGCTGTCATTCAGCCTTCTGGCTGCTTTTGGGGCCGTCCTTGGCAAGCAGTGGCTTAGCCATTATAAATCGATCGACGTCCGCGAGACCCTTGAGGAACGTGGAAAGCACAGACAGCGAAAGTTAGATGGGCTGAAAGCATGGCACTTTCATATTGTGCTGCAATCATTCCCCGTCTTACTGCAGATCTCTCTCCTCTTATTTGGGCTTGCTATCTCGGCCTTTGTATGGTACCAGCAGGGTCCTGTAGCCATTGCTGTCATCGTGCCAACAGCGCTTGGGATTCTTTTTTATGCTTTCGTCGTTGTCACC
The DNA here is from genome assembly GCA_930272055.1 of Rhizopogon roseolus. Classification (NCBI taxonomy): domain Eukaryota; kingdom Fungi; phylum Basidiomycota; class Agaricomycetes; order Boletales; family Rhizopogonaceae; genus Rhizopogon; species Rhizopogon roseolus. The sequence continues at coordinate 19,190 of CAKNEV010000127.1, forward strand.
TCCTTGATATCTTCGCAGTGTCCTTTCCAAACCCCAATCTCAGCACTGATCCGCTTACTTTGGAGGCGCTTCGGAGTCAAGATCTTGTATAGGAATAGTGCAGACGAGTGGTCTCCACCTGACACTGAAGAGGTCGAAGAGACACTGTTCGGGACGGCGACGACGGCGTCGATGGTGTGGTTATTCGAAAACTCTACAGATCCAGAAGTGATCAGTTCTCTCGCTTGGCTGCTGCCTACCATCGAATGGAGCCCCAAATTCCACATGAAAACCGTATGCACACGATTGTTGAGCACCTTTAAAGCCTGCTTTCATGGTGTCCAAATCAGTGTTTCAGCACGTTATAGAGCTCTTGCGTGCGGAAGAGCATTGCATCACGTCATATGCAACGACACTGTCCAGAAATTCAATATTACGAATGACCTGCCCTTTGCCAGTGATGGGGATGCCTTGGAGATGTGGTCTCGCTGGCATGATATAGCTTACCCCTGGGGTTTACGGGACTGCAAGCTGTCTTTCGACCAATACGCCACAACTCTGGAGATACAATATGAAAACGAAGCGCGCAATGCTTTACGCCTCGCGATCGTGACAGCCTGCCCAGGGTTCTTAAAGTCAACCGATGTCGCATTGATTTGGGACGGTGCCTTCGACTGGACGGGTGATACACGTACGGCAGAGGACTTTGATTGGCTCGTGGACTTCCTGGTGCACTTTCGTAAGAGCAGTGCGAGGGACTTTGACGCCATGGCAGATGCACTGCTTGCACTCAGCGCCATGCGAGGATTAGGAAGCCTCGCCAAACGAGAAAATTATTTCGACTCTATCATGTTCTCCATGGAAGCAGATAAACCATTTCGGCTTCGTCACGCAGCCCTTCGAGCTGTGTTTGATGCCCGTTTAGAACTAGTCGACATAGCTGACAAGGAGGAAGGAGAATTCCGGGATCAGTTATTAACGGAGCTCCCTTCAGCGTTGCTCACTACGACGAAACTCGTTGCACCAGTGCTATCTCCTGATGATCCAGATGCCATCTTTAATCCTGGACGTGATCACTACTATCTGTGGCTGATCTTCACATTGGCGAAGCAACCTGATTGGCGAGCTCGGTTAGAGAAAACCGGTCACGTCGGTCGATGCATCATTCTCCTAGGCCATGTCATCGATTCGATCGACTCGCCGCTCACTGTCGAGAATCATGCTTACTACCTTGCGGCTACATTGATACGGATGGACACATCGGACAGTTACCAAAGCTCTAGCTTCTCCCGTGACGTACCTGAGTCGGAGTGGTGGAAGTTGCTGAAGGGAGCGTGGTGGGCGATGGGGTCGAATCGCCTCTACTGCGAGGAAGAATCACTTGAGACACTCGAGGCACTGCCTGACATCGCCAAGTACACTCTCGAGTCCCTGAAGACGCAAGCTGCCATATATGACGCGAAGAGCCTCGTTCGATGGGTGGATCGGATATACAAGGGCCTCAAGGATGGAGCGGCGGAGGCACATATCATTTCTGCCGTGGAAAGTGTAAAGGATGCATTGGATGATATATCATGATTGCGATATCACTTGATACTTCATGTACGAACACATATTGACAAGATCACTGTACACGACGTCTGTAAAAGTGTTGAAATAGCTGACTATGTTTTTTCTTGTCATACATTTAGTACAGGAAGAGGGTCTAGTAATGACAGTGACGATTAAGGGTCGGGATATGATTGAGCAACGACGGAAATACGACTGAGGAAAAGGCGTCAAATCCAAGAATGTGTTTTTATGCTCTCCAGCCTGGTAAAAAGCATTGTGGATAAAGGAACGAAAAGCATGTGATATATCAGAGAGTAAGTGGTGCAGAGAAAAGATAGATAGAACGGAAATGTTTACGTAGAGAAATCAAACTATGCTTCGTACGACTTGGCAAAATGTCAGTGCGATCGAACGCAATCACTGGCTACTCTCAGGCTCAATGGTTTTATTCAGTGGTTCTACTCGGAAGCAATGTGTTCACCAGTGCTCCATTGGGTGCAAACAATCCGCGAACGAGATGTTTGCTGACCGCGACCCCTGTTCTTGACATTGGAGGGATTACCATAACCCCTGCGATACGAACGCTGAGAAGGTGCGCCGCTCAATTTCTCAAATATCGGATGCTTAGGCGCACATTACCCATGATGGGAACCTACAAGATTGTTTGGGGTTGTCTGTGCTGATTCATTCAGAATGGGGCGTGATTGGGCATCCAACTCTGCGGACCCGTCATCGGAACAGCTATTTGGATGTGGGCATTAGTATGCCAGGCGTGAGTGCAGGGAAAAAAAAAAATAAGGCCGTCATGCATTAGCAGGTCTAACTGGGAGTAGAGGAGTGTCTGCAGAGATGAATTTTATCTTCCAAGGTGGCAGTCGTCGAAGACTTGGATCGACACAGAAATCGCCCCTGAGGACAAAAGACGATTGTGATTCATGACTGACAATGCATAGTTGAGGTCTCGATTACGGTTGGATCCCCAGCTGCCGCGATGATTAGATTATAGAGTAGAAATGCTCATAATGCATAATAAATTACAAAAAAAGAACGAAAGAGACGTGTTTGCTCATATACCACCACTATGCATTACTGTACTTCTAAAATGCATTAGCCCAAGAATCGGAGTAAAAATAGTTAGAGCATACCTCGTGAATGATAACTTTCATGGATGATTCCTTATTGTTGAACTTTACGGAGGCGGATGCGGAATGGTTGTTGACTACAAGATAATCATTTACTGAGGGAGGAATCAGGATGACAGTAATCAATTTCTCGTGCATTGTACGATGTTCGAGTGCGATTAGTATGCCCGAAAACTTGCAGCAGCTCGTATGCGGTTGCTAGGTGGGGAATTGGAATGATATCTTCGACGCCGGGTGGATCCATGCCAATTGTCAACAAGGCCGCGACAGCAACTATAAGAGGTGTCGGGGGGTCAGATAGGAAGTTCAATGTTTCGAACTTGATTATGATTCACAGAACCGAGAGAATTGCAAAGGCAGATCCTTGAAGGATGGCAGTTAACATGAATTGCCGCCCCCAGTGGCAGATAGCCATGCATACAGCCATTGATACCGACGGACGGGAAATCAAGCTCTTTCTGCGGCAGGACTTGGACTCTAGGGATTGAGTTACCTGAATGACACTGCATTATCGCAGTGACAGTAAACACAACTATGTGATTCTCGAGTCGTGCTCACATCTACCCGAGCTAGTAGTTCCCACAGCGAGTACAGAAGGTGAGCTGCATCTACGAGACCGTGGGGCGGTCGGTTAATAGATTTTGGTTGGTCCAAAACTTGCCCAAAAGCACATGAAAGCGGGAGGAACACAGTCACTCGGGAGACCAGGAGACCAGCATGACCGTGATGCTGGCCCACGGTCAGGCTTTGGTGGTGCACAATGACAGGTCCTTGGAAAGTTTGCAGATGCAGATTGGCATTAGACGCATGAACGGGGTCGTCTTCATAGTACCAGTCGGCGCCTACTGCCACTGCCGAAGTCGGACATTGAATTTGAGACCTGCAGGATCACAAGAATTGTGATCTATGCATTTCAATACTGTGTCTGGACTGAGAAACAAGATGAGAGCGGGAACATTTGTGCAAGCCAGTGGAACATTGTTATAGGTATATACTGGAGTCTTTGGGTGGTTTCCCGGTCCGAAACGCTGGCTTGAACCTGGGTGTAAAGGTGAGCTGTGTAGGGCGGGTGGGCCCGAACAGATTGCTTTAGCGTGGTTCATAGTGTAAGCGCGCGTCGGACAAAGCTGGATGATAGCACATTAGATTTCGAGGTTTGTGCGAGTGTAGCTTTGTACGAAAGTTCTGTGAAAAGGGAGCGGCGGGTGGGTGAGCAGAAAACGAGAAAACGAGAAAACCAAGAGCTGATAACAAAGAGTGCTGCGCCACATTGTTCTATGATAGCCCTCGGCTAGCTTATGGAGCGTCGCCGAGGCAAGCTGGTCGGCATCTACCGACTCTGCGGTTGCATGACCATGCCTAGCTTCGGGGACGGGACGCGCGTTATTACAACGCGACTTCCCGGAGCCTTCCCTGTGATGCCAAATGCCATGAGGAGCGCTCAATTGCGCCAATGAAAGAGCGTACCAGTATCTTGGGGATATGAATCCCCACGGGCCTACTAGGATTCGACACCGCATTCGATAGCTCATCGAGTCTACCTAGGCGCTATAGCAAGCACTATATATTTATGCGCCGACTGCTTTTAGAACCAACTGAGCGGCCCCTGCTATCTCTATCACAGTCTCGGTATATATACCACTCTATTTGGCCAGTAACGTGAAAAGAACGCAATTTTGCAGAACTGATGCCCACGCCGCTGATATTAGGACCACAAGTCTCGCAAGATGACAGGACTCGTTTGTGAGTGATGATGTTTTTTTAATTAACTTGGTCCGCTATAGTAGGGTGGCCAATGGCTGACCAATTCCAATGATAGGACACAGGACATTTTACAAGACATCCTCAAGACATTGCAGGACTCAACTATTGCGGAAAAAGGAGAGAAGGACATACGTTCCAGGTTCTGGGCCACTTACAGTCAAGTTTCCAAGGAACATGATGACGAATTTCTAGAGCGGAGCAACAGTGACATGGACATCGTGCTCATTTTCGTAAGCTGCTAGATAACTTTAGCGTGTTCAAACTTAACAAAGAGAATGCTGTAGTCTGGTCTTTTCTCTGCTATCAACACCGCTTTTATCATTGCCATGCTACCCAACTCTACGAACATCTTGTTATCGCAGCTCGTTCAGAATACATCCCCCAATACTGTTATCCCACCAGTCACCGAGTCAGGGACCACTGCTACATGGTTTCAGGGCTTCGCCTATGTTGCATTGTCATTCAGCCTTCTGTCTGCTTTTGGGGCCGTCCTTGGCAAGCAGTGGCTTAGCTATTATAAATGCAACAAGGTCCACGGGTCCCTTGAGGAACGTGGAAAGTTCAGACAGCAAAAGTACGATGAGCTGGAATCATGGAAATTTCATGCTATGCTGCAATCATTCCCCGTCTTACTGCAGATCTCTCTCCTCTTATTTGGGCTTGCTATCTCGGCCTTTGTATGGTCCCAGCAGGGCCCTCTAGCCGTCGCTGTCATCGCGCCGACAGCGTTTGGGATTCTTTTTTATGTTTTCGTCGTCGCGATCTCCTTGACATTTCCGCAAAGTCCTTTCCAAACCCCAGTCCCAGTACTGTTCCGCTTACTTTGGAGGCGCTTCGGAGTCAAGACACCACTTGTTACTGGAGAGGTCGAAGAGACACTGTCCGAGACAGCATCGGTGAAGTGGATATTCGAAACCTCTACAGATCCAGAGGTGATCAGTTCAGTCGCTTGGCTATTGCCCACCATCAAATGGACCCCCGAATTCCATATGAAAACCGTATGCGCACGATTGTTGAGCACCTTTAAAACGTGCTTCCATGGTGTCCAGCTTAGTGTTTCAGCACGTTATAGAGCTCTTGCGTGCGGAAGAGCGTTGCATTACGTCATATGCGACGACGCTATCCAGACACTCAATCTTTCGAATGACCTACGCTTTGCCAATGATGGGGCCGTGGAGATGTGGTCTCGTTGGCATGATATAGCTTATCCCTGGGGTTTTTGGGACTGCAAGTCATCTTTCGATCAATATGCCACAACTCTAGATACAGAACATGAAAACGAAGCACGGAATGCTTTACGCCTCGCGATCGTGACAGCCTGCCCAGGTTTCTTAAAGTCAACCGATGTCGCATTGATTTGGGACGGTGCCTTCGACTGGACCGGTGATACACGTACGGCAGGGGACTTTGATTGGCTCGTGGACTTCCTGGTGCACTTTCGTAGGAGCAGTGCGAGGGACTTTGACGCCATGGCAGATGCACTGCTTGCACTCAGCGCTATGCGAGGATTGGGAAGCCTCGCCAAACGAGAAAATTATTTCGACTCTATCATGTTCTCCATGGAAAGAGATAAGCCATTCCGGCTTCGTCACGCAGCCCTTCGAGCTGTGTTTGATGCCCGTCTAGAACTGGTCGATATAGCTAACGGCGAGGAAGGAGAATTCCGAGATCAGTTATTAATGAGGCTTCCTTCAGCTTTGCTCACTACGACTAGACTTGTCGCTCCACAGCCTGAGCGATGTCTTGATATCCCAGATGCCCTATTTAATCCTGGCCGTTAATACTGCTATCTGCGGCTGATCTTCACACTGGCGAAGCAAGATGATTGGCGAGTTCGGTTAAAGAAGGCCGGTCACGTCGATCGATGCATAGTTCTACTATGCCACGTCATCAACATGGAGAGCGATTCGATCGGTTCGTCGGATACTGTCAAGAATCATGCTTACTACCTTGCGGCTGCGTTGATACGGATGAACGTATCGGACAGTTTTCGAAGCTCTAGCTTTGCTGGTGACATATCTGAGTCAGAGTGGTGGAAGTTGCTGAAGGGAGCGTGGTGGGCGATGGGGTCGAATCGCCTCTACCGCGAGGAAGAATCACTCGAGACAGTCGAGGCACTGCCTGACATCGCCAAGTACACTCTCGAATCTCTGAAAATGCAAGCTGCTATATATGATGCGAAGAGCCTCGTTCGATGGGTTGATCGAATATACAAAGGCCTCAAAGATGGAGCGGTGGAGGCACATATCATTTCTGCCGTGAAAAGTGTAAAGGATGCATTGGATGGTATATCATGATTACGATATCACTTGATGCTTCATGCTTCATGTACGAACACTGCGTTGATTGACAAGGTCACTGTACACAACGTCTGTAAAATGCAGGCGCGTTGATACGGGCGAACCCATCATATACTTATCGAGATTCTGACTCGGCTGACAAAATATCTGAGGTGAACTGGTGGAAGTTGCTGAAGGGAGCGTGGTTGGCGATGTGGTCGAATCGCCTCTATCGTGAGGGAGAATCACGCGAGATACTGCCTGACCTCGCCAAGTACACCCTCGAGTCCCTGAGATGCAAGCTGCTATATATGGTGCAAAGAGCCTCGTTCGATGGATGAATCGAATATACAAGGGCCTCAAAGATGGAGCGGCGGAGGCACATCATTTCTGCCGTGAAAAGTGTAAAGGATGCGCTGGATAGTAGTATCTCATGATTTCATCACGCAAACTGAGTATCACTAGCAGTTTGGGCAGACTTAACATATCGCTTGATATTCTATTTATCAAGACTTGACTCGTACGTACTCCTACCTTTCTTCACATACTCAATTACTCCTCGTTACTGTTGGAATTATTCGCTCCGGATCATATTCGAGCGCAAAATCGGAACTTCCGCACTGCCATATTATCGGATCGGTAAACTACAATTAGCGAAGAGTTGTATAAAAGGTAGTCAGTAAGTAGAAGTAGAGGGGAGTCGGTATAGATCGATTTCCACAGTTACATGCGTTATAACGTTCATACAATCATCCTTTGATTTTCGTCTCAATACGTGCTTTCATTCCAGTTAAGTGATGTTTCAATCAAATCAAAAGATTCAATCCCTGGTCAATGCCTAGTGTCCGAGCCTGTCTAGTCTTGATACCACTTTAACACGTGACCAATGTGGGATAGTTAAATAGCATTGAGAACGTGTCAATGGCTGATTCTCGCGTCTGTCCGAGTCGGAGTGGATGATTTTCCTCTCAAGCTCGAGATGTATTACATTTAGTACAGGACGAAAGATTTAATAATGACAGTGACGACTAAGGAACGGGAGATGATCGATGACTGAGCAAAAACGGAAATACGACTGAAGATGAGGGCGCCAAATTTATATAAGGATGTGCCTTTCTGCTCTCTTGTTCGGTAAGAAGAATTGTGAATGAAGGAACGAAAAAGGATGTTATATATTAGAGAGTAATTGGTTCGGAGAAAGGAAAGATAGAACGGAAATGTTTATGTATGTACAGAGAAATCAAACCATGTACAAATGTCAGTGCGATCTAACATGATCACTGGCTACCTCCTTCCGACTCAATGGTTCTACTTGGAAGCGATCTGTACGCCTTGTTGCAGGCCACTGACGTGAGTAGCTTCTCCACACTGAACTCCATTTGGCGCAAACGATCCTCGGGCGGGATGTCCAAGCTGATCGCGACCCCCGTTCCTGAAATTGGACGAATTGCCATTACCCCTGCGATACGGGCGCCGGGAAGGTGCGCCTCCGCGTTGCTCAAACATCGGATGCATAGGTGCACCATTGGAACCTACAGGACCATTTGTTGGGGATTGCCTATGCCGATTCATGCCGAATGAGGGGTGGTTGGGTATCCAACCCTGCGGACCCATCATCGGAAAAGGTCCTATATTTTGATGTCGAATTCCTGGTGGGGGTGGTGCGCCAGGTGTAAATACAGGTGGAGGATAAGGCCGCCACGTGTTAGGAGGTTGAACTGGGAGTGAAGGAGGAGGGGAGGTGGAAGCTTGTTCACCTTGAGCGCCGGTCATGTACTGATTCAGAGCGTCGGGAGGATATACTGGGACTAGAATACCCTGATCTCCGTGGATGAACCCCGTAGGAATCAGTGGCGCCTCCGTTGCGCCTGGGTCCTGCGCCTGGCCCTGTTCTCGCACGGGGGTTCTCGCAGGATACGGATACGGAATGAATGGCTTGAAAATATGTCAGTGTTGCAGCACGGGGAACTTATGGAACAATGAACGCACGGCATACATAGTGCCTGGAGGAATGAACGGGGTGGGAGTTGCTGAAGGAGCATCACCACTATTAGCCGGCGAAGTCGATTGGTTCATTGGTGAATGAAGGGGATATCCAGGGTACGCCCCCATATATGGCATTGGATAGGGAGGGAAACCAGCTACCCATCCTTGAGGATGATAGTACCCCATTGCACAGGACACCAAAGACGCCGGTGACGCCTCTGTTATGCAAGGTATCATGGAAAGGACTGGAGGCGAGTCAGAGTCACTCAAATTGACGATGGGCGCTTCAACTGCAACTGAAGAAAGCGTTTGCAGAGGTTCAGAAGTGAAATCAAGCTTTTCTTCTGGCGGCTCGACGTTGGAGGGTGCAGCCTTTGCGGCCGTCTCCTCGACGATACTCATCTGTTGCAGCCCATCGTCCAGGGCAGCAATCATGCTTGGTCGCTGAAGGCTTGGATCGACACGCAAATCGTCCCTAGAGACAAGGGACGGTTCTGATCCACGACTGACAATGTTGGCCTCACAATTGAGGTCGCGATTACGGTTGGGTCTCCAGCTACCTCGATGCCGAGGATTCAAGTCACGGGGTTGGACGCGAATGGGTCGTCCGTCGATGAGTCGGTTATGCTTGGCAAATGCATTAGCCCAAGGAATCGAAGTGAAGATCTTAAGAGCATACCTCGTGACTAATAGCCTTAGCGGATGATTCTTTATTGTCGAACTTTACGAATGCGAACGCGGAACGCTTGTTGACTACAAAATATTCATTACTGAGTGAGGATGGTAATAATCAGAGCCTACCTGGCCGGACGACTTTGACGTTCTCAACGCTGCCGTACTTCGAGAACACATTGCGGACGCGTTTTTCATCCCATGCGTTTGGTCCATACATCTCCAATCCTCCAACGAAAATGGTAGTGGGATCCAATGTACCTTCGTGCTTTGCATACCATCGGGCGCCCGTGGCGAAATCAGGTAAAGATCTGGACTGAAAGTCTCCAAAGTAGCTTGCGGTACTAGGAGTGTGAGGTATCACAGACCCTGGCGTTTTCGGGGTAATGGGTGAGGTTCCCAACTCAGGGGTCAGAGGAATATCAACTTCAACGTTGTTTGATTCCTCCCGGTTGACCTGCATATTGCAATGCGCTGAAGAACTTGAAACCTCTGAAAGCCCTATCATCGAAGGCAAGGGCGTCAGGCTGCCAGAATCAGTAGCCCTTTAGTTAAATTCGCTGTAAGGGAAAACGATAACTAGCCTGGGATTTTCGTCTGCTTCCATTCGGTCGCTCCAAAACCTTTTTGTATCTTAATGAAGAGGTGACTTAGAGATAAGGATGAAGAGTTTTCCAGACAAGTCCATACCTGATGATGGCTTGTGACTCAAGGACAGAGCTCGAGGTCGTTTCGATGACATGCATTTCGTATCTAACAGGACGTTTGGCGGGGACCAAGTCATATTGCATGGAGTAGACGATGGGCTCGAATGTGGCGAGTTGCCATCGAGGCTAACAGACGATGAAATGTGTTCTGCACCAGGATGACGGAGAACAAGCGCGTCCGGGTCTGTAGATGAAATTTGGTTTGGAATCGGGAAATGGGATTGTGCCACATGTGCGATGCTAGTAGCTTGAGTTTGCCAATGGGGTTTAGCATCTACAGGCTGGTACGGCATCGACTGACGCGGTTGAGCTATATGGTGAGCCCAAGTCACGGTCAGATGAGGGACTCGGCGTAGAGTCTAGTGTTTGCTTGTCAATATGTGTGATTGGATAGCGTCGTGAACCCACCATCAGAGCGCTAATGGAGTCATCGCGGTGGCGCCATTTGATCTCCCAGCAACCCGTGTCCATCTGTACAGAGCGGGGTGCATCGTGTGGAGGAGGATATTCTTGATTGCCAGGTTTAAATGGGACAAAGTGCTCGACATCCCCGAAGACGGTTGAAATCTTCCTCAGGGTCTAGTGTAAATTGAGTAAGAACGCACATTTCCTACGAACTATGCCATGGATTACCTCAGCGTTGTAAAGCACAGGGTTAAAATATCCCCTAGATTCATCTGCTCCGCAATCGTCGAGGAGCAGAATGCCTTCTTTCTCGGCTGCCGCACGCGCATCCGAGTTATACATGACAGACATATATCTGTTGATTTTATTTCCATCAAAGAGAATGATACCCACGAGAACAATAAAATTACCGAGCTCCTGGGACCTTTGAAAATTTCATCGCCCGGGGCAAGGGAAGCTCAACTACATTACCACCCAGAAAGTCGCCAAAACCTGTTTGACTGTCTGACGAAGGGGTAAACTGTCGCGGTGCACTTGAAACCGTATTAGAAGCAGGGAAACCGACTACAAGTGCATATATGCGCGTGTCCAGCGCGCATATATACACCTGCGGGAATGCATCTCTATTTGGACTCACCGGTAAGATACAAGTAGCGTTTTAAAGGCTCGTGCGGGCTCATAGCGCAAGAAACGGCCCATGAATTGTTTAGGGGTTGATGAATGCAATTTTTCGATGAGTATGGCCGCTGTATCAGCGTCCTAGGGAGAGTACAATATTGTAAACTTATTTGAAAGCTGTTGTAGCAAATACGGACCTGACACTGTATGAAGGCACAAGTGCCGCCCTTTGAGTCACGAATGACTTTTATGGTCTGTACCTCAGGATGTTCAGAGAGGTGTTCAGAGAGCATGCGATTTAGCTCCATATGCTCGATATGAGGGGGGAGACTTGAAGGAAATATGATGAGCACGAGAGTTATTTGGTGTCAAACCAACGTACCTTCCAATGAAAATGCTGGCGTCGTGAGCGACTCTGTCTGACTTCTTATGGTCGTCAGATGCCCCGTTGGCGATCAAGGGGTTGTCCTGAGAGATGACATTAACGTCTTCTACTAGTAGTTGGGTAGAATGAGAGGAGAGCAGTGTGTCAAAACGAGTACCCCATGAACGCGGGTGGGTAGTATGCTGTGGCATGTCTTGTAGGAGTCAGGTATAGAATGAACCAAGGAATTGAATGAGTAATAGGAAGGACCTTGGTGCGCGCGGGCAGTCTACCTAAATCGTTCTACGATGTCTAAAACATTAACTTATTAGGACACACGGAAACAAATATATTTGAGAATTACGTCTTCCGTGTTTCTTATTCCTATCCCGCTGCGGAACATAGGTAAGAAACAATAGGATACCCAGAAGAAATATTTTTGATTGGCCCACATACTTTTTGGAATGAAAACCAAACTAACATCTAAACATTTTATCCGTTTGATCGATGGCATGAGAGACGTATTCTGAACGCTAACCTGGATAAGGCATCGGCAACGCCTATTTTTTTCGATCAGTTATAACGCCATGATCCGACATATCCAAATACGCATGAGAGCACTTGGACTATCAGCGAAGCTTACCCCTAAGTACAGTACATGGATCAAGTTTCAAGTTTCAAGTCCGCTGAGATACGTAGCCGCAGAACGTGCCAATTCGACGCACTGTACATATATTATGACCAGAAGCCTGCTCTCTGCGGCATGGATTGTCATTTACATGTCATGAGAACTGCAGGTTCAAACGTTCATGTATTAAAATCGGGCCGTCAAATCGAATCAATCAAGATCAGCGCACCATTCCAAGTTAGTGAAGAAGAGATGGAAGGCATCCAGTTTTCGAATGACGCCATTCCCGGATATTGGTGGGACGCATATGTAGAAGGAAGGTACATACTCTTGCGAAGACGCTTAAAAAGTTATAAAAAATGAAACCACGCGATGGCAGACTGATATTTCAGCAAGTTTAGAACGATCAACGAAGGTTTGGAAGAAAGAAGGTCTTCGATTATATAAGCCTGTCCTCCTTGTGACTTCCTCCTCTGATAAATTTGTGTCTATCTCAGCATCAACCGTTCAGCTTCGTTCACCACGTTAGGCTCAGTCTAGAATGTCAGATGATGGATATGGAGGTGGTGGCGGCGGCGATGACTACGACTATGAGGGGGGTCCCAGGTATGTTTTGATTCCGAAGTCATCCACAAGGGACTTCTGACATTTCATACTAGCTTCAATGACGGTGCCTTCGTGTGTACCTGGCGAATCATCCTGCAATCAAACTTTTGACACTGCATATTGTTTAGGACGAAGGCTACGATCTGCTCGCACAAGAACAGGAGGGTGAACAACTGGAAGGGGAAGATGCCGGTGGTGAAGTCTCGCACGTGAATGGGATCAATGGGACAGAACACGATCAAGAGATGGCAAACGGAGAGGAGGGCGCACAATCTCAGCAAGTGCCGTCAAACGCAGGCATTCAAGGCGAGAGACAGCCAAACAAGGTCAGAGTAACAACACCTTACTTGACGAAGTACGAACGCGCACGAATATTGGGAACGAGAGCGCTACAGATCAGGTGAGAGGTCTTTGCGTCTTGCACACATTTGATCTTACGCATGCATTCCACTATCAAAGTATGAATGCCCCAGTACTTGTTCCGTTGGATGGCGAGACGGATGCTCTACAGATCGCCATCAAGGAGCTCTCACAGCGAAAAATTCCTCTCATCATCCGACGCTATCTACCTGACGGGAGTTTTGAGGATTGGAGTGTCTCGGAGCTCATTAGCGAATGACAGTGTCTTGTTGGACACCTTGGTTTGTATGTTGACCTGTTTTACTATTACATTGGCCAGCACATGAACGAGCTTGGCAACATAAAAGAACCACCAGGAGGTTGGTATCGACAGCGCAGGGGTATATTAATACAATGTTAACTTATGTAAAACCAGGCATATGAAATACTATGTCTTCTGAACAATCTCCACCCAGACATCTCGTCTTGATTTGGCACGGCTTCGAGATCGAGGATTTCTCTCCTTGGAGACCGCGGGCACGCTCGCCTTGTAGACCTTTGCTTTGGACAGTTCCAGTTCTCCCATTACCAAGTTGTCTTCCCCCGTCTTCTTGATTGCATTTGTCGCATCCGCAAACAAGAGCCGCTTGTCTGACATGCCCAGCTTTTCCATGCCATCCGCGATTTTAGCGATGTCGCGCCTCTTGCGCGGACTCGACTCCACGTCAGAATAGTGCGAAACAGACTGTCGTCTCTTGCTCGGCGATGATGGAACACTGCTAACAGGTTTTTTCGATGGCGAAGCTGATCGAGAGAAAAATGGATCCTCCAGTGGCACATTCTCGATCCCCATCTTGCGCTTTGGTGCAGCTATCGAATAAACATGAGCGGCGCACGGAAACCGGAAACCCAACCCACTCCTACCTTTGCCTTTTGTTTTGGTAGCTGCTGCATCTTTGACGACTTTGAAACCACCGGACTCGCCAGTTTTATCAAGCGTCTGTTGTATCTCCCAGTCTGAGGGTCGCATCTTCTTCCAGTCTTCCAAGACCTTCTCGACCCATTCATCGGTCTCCCCTGCGACATGGTAATCAATGACATCGGACCACTCGCTGCCAGGCGCCGTCTTATTCACGAAAACAACTTTTCCCTGCCAACTCTTCTGCACCTTTGGAGAGCCATTAGGTGTAGTTCCCGTCCCAGTGGCGTGCACGACCTTCGCGAAGTCCTTGACGAGTTTCTTGAGACCGTGAACCTTAAGTGAGGTACCCATGATAATGAGCATATCGGGCTTGCGCGCGATATCTGACGTTTGGATAGTGCCTATGTCATCCCCAAGAGGGTGAGGCTCGTCGTAAAGTACGATAGCTGGACGAAGAGTTCCAATTTTGAGAGCACGTGCAGAACGAGCGACTCGTGCTTCCGCTATAAGAAAAGTCAGCTCAACGCGAAAGCAGCCCTAGAGTGTAAGTGTGACTTACATCGTGAGGTGCATTCTGGGCAGTTCGGAGGCTTGCCGATCTCGAATGCGTATAGATGCTCTTCAGTGCAAGGCATCTCGACTGAGCAGAAAGTGCATCGCACACGGTGGATGTCACCGTGTAGCTGTACGTTCCTTACTTCCTTGACCTTGAGCTTCGCCTTCCGCTTCCCGGTAGTTTTCGCTTGTTGGCTGGAGCTCCCACAAAGTCCTACCCGCTCTTCGAGACCGTCAATGTTCTGCGTGTATGAACGTAATAATTTGTGTTTTGCATCCAGGGTTTGAATGAATCGATGCGTAGGAGCAGGAGTGGCAGCATCGATGGAACGTTTGAGCTGTGATATAAATGTGTAAAAGACAGAGGTTGACGCGGGGTCACGGAACAGAGATGCATCGAAAAGGTCGCGCCCTTTGAGGACGACGTCCGGGTACCGCTCTTTGACGAGCGCATACAGACCATCCGAAGATCGAAAGTCCTAATCCAAGATATATGTCACGCCATACACATCCTACAAGTGCTGACGACCTACCGGAATGCCACATGAACATGAAATGCCAGCACCAGTAACAATAACTATCTTTTTGGATTTGGCTACTGCCAAAGAAATGTCAGAGAGTGTCCTTCGTGTGCTGGACTCCCCAAGGGCTGCATCAAGTTGCAGTGAAAGTGTCATGAATGATGAATGGGTGCGGCAGCTGAAGGTGGTTGACGAATGGGCCGACAGCTTCCGAGTTTAACAAAAACTCAACTGAAATTCAGGGTGAACACCATTTTTGGCCGTAATTGTTGTCATGTATTTGTGGTCGTGTCGCGTCGCGCTTATCACATGATCGACGCGTCCCAAATTAGCGGGTTTGAATTCAAACCGCTAAAGTACTTGACGTGTACTTTACTTTACAATATACGATTTTAACTTAATACGACACCACACGCTCGGACTCCGGCGTCCGCTCATAATACCAGATTCCAAATTCTGCGCAGCTCGACGGAGTGGTAGAGTTAAGGGTTTTGAAATGACCATATTGTTCCTAGGCAGGGTTAAGTAAATCGGGACATGGGCATCTGAACGCGACATACCGTGCCAATAACATGGTGGAAGTACCAGACCTCATCCAAGATAGTACCATTGCTATAACAGCCGAGATACGGTACAGCACCAGTCTGAGAGTAAAGGGCGTTCGTGATCTGGACGAGGGTGTATGTTGTTGTATTGGACGGAAGAATCCCTGCACTACGTATCACCGCCAAAATTCGTCAGTTGTGGCGAAAGGGTGCAAATAAACTCACGCGGCGAGTATATTGTAGGTAGGATACATCTGGAAGACCTTGGTAACAGTTTCATAGAAGTTCACGACTTCCTGATGTTCCTTGTACCCGGGCTCATAGCAAGCGACGTCAAATGTAGATGTACAAGTAGCATGCTTAGAGAACTGGTCGCAGTTCTGTCAACAGGTTCTCCATGCAAGTGATATTCCTCACCTCGTGAGCCCAAAAGACCTCATTAGAAGAACCCTGGTTGACCCAGAAGGTGTCCACTACAGAGGATATTGAATGAAACACATTAGAATGCCAATGTCGTTCACATACTGTACTTCAGTAAGTCAAACCGACCGAACTCCTCTATGAACGTTCTAACGCTTGGTCCATTATAAGGAGGAACTGGAGTTCCGTCTGGCAAGGTTGATGGCGATGGGTTGGGGTCATACTGCCTGGTGAGGTCGCAGTACTGATCGTACGAGCTATTTATGGAACTCGTCAGAAATTATAAATTTATAAAAAGATGACTTACCCGTCACAATTATCCGGCCATAATCCGTGGATACCCCAGCTGCCTTCAGGAAGCAGCTGACCTTGGTTTTCGAGACCAGTATATGTATCCCAGTACTGTGTTTGTAGCACGAGCCCGCCTTGTACGACATTGCAGCACGAATTCGTCAGGACCGTTGTGTTCTCGCAGGAATACTGCACTGGGAGGCCAACACATGCTTCGATGTTCGGGTACAGCGTGGGCAAAGTCCATGGGGAGACGGAACCAGCATGAGCGACAGATACCATAACTGCAAGGCAAACAAAGGACGACATCTCGAAAAGAATACGTTCGAGAAATCTGAAGGATAATGCCGCTGGAATTTATACCTGTCCCGCGTGTGCTTATCGGGAAGTTGGACCACATGGTCGCAGGAGATAACTGTAGGACATGGTGAGTGTGACGCGACTGTGCCAGGACCTTTAGTGCATTGTGGAGGTTGCCCAGACACACAATGTACGAAAGTAGACCAACATCCTGTTTGGACCCGAGCGCACTGGGTTGCTTGCACTTGACTTAATAGTAGCATCTTCTTTGAAGGCGCTTGAGCGGAAGTGAAGGACCTCGATCTGTATTTATATCTTGACTTAACGTAAGGGCAGAGATAACGAAAATTTCGACAGGATCTGAATTCTAGCAGTATGTCTGCAGCATTATACTGTACATGCAAAGAAGAGTACAAGGAGCATCGAATCAGGATAGCGTTAAACTGACGATCAATCGATGAGTCTGCGAGCCAGAGTCCAAGAGCAGCTAATGAGCAAGAAGTGTAGAATCACACATCGTTCCATCCGCCTTCGTCCAGCTTGTATGAGGCTTCGCTTTCAGGGCGGTCAGGGCTATCCACTAGCTTTGCGACACGTTCTTCAGCACGCCCTAGAAGTTAGGTGAACACTTGTTAGTACAGAGTATTCGCTTTCAGCCTCAAACACTCTCCACCAGTGGATAACAGCATAACCTGCGGTAAGGATCAACAACTTGCCTTTGCGGAGGAACATCCGTGTAGCTGAGGAGTGAGATAGTATATGTCCGCCGATGGGCTTGAGAGCACCACCAGCCACGAATGTCATAGTTGCTCCTGGATCAGCTGAATGACAAGATGAGCTTCTTACTCCGTAGCAGAACCAGCAGAATGTATACATTGTACTTGATTGGTGATCAATATAGCGATCTGTAAGAGACGTTAGTCTTGTATAACAGCTGGCAACGGACATCGAACATTGAATTCTTCTGAAAGCTTAGTGAGCTTCGACAGCATCTAATGTGAACATATTGCGTCAGCAAATAACCAAGGAGTCATTGTGCCTACTTGTGCTAGCTACACCGCAGTGAGTCTTAACATACGATGGCGCAAGTTTAAAAACCTACCTTCTGTTGTCTTTCGCTGAGTTCGCCGCGACCTGAAAAGTCGACGCGAAAAAGAGCCATGATAGAGTCCACGATCTAATTGAGTGAGCGACATCAAACGTAACGAAATTTGCTTTTATTCTCACCAAGAGGCGGAAATCTTTGTCCTCCGCAAAACGCAGGGAACATTCATTGATAAGGTCCATCTGCAATATTATTATATATCAGTGATGGAGAGCACAACAGGGTGAAGATGAATAAAGACCTGGTGTTCACTATTGAAGGCACGCGCTGTGACTGTTATCTCAATGCTCGGAGGTATACAGTGAGAAATATACCATAAAGAATATTCTCGAGCGCCATATTCCCGTCAACACCAAAGCGATCCGCTATAGACCTGATACGGTCTGGTCTGAATGTTCCTGAGACGATGGAATCGTCAATGGCGTGTTGTACCTTAATAAACAATACCACAACCGCACCCTCAGTGTCGATATATGCGACCTGTTGCTCTTAGTCAACTCTATCGCAGAAAAAGACTTGCTCACCTTGCCCGACGCCCCACCCATCTCTGGAGGAAGTTGTGTGAGTACAGACATTGTATGCGCCAGTTGTGTCTTCCCAGTGCGGAATTCGCCATAAACTTGTTTGAAGCAAGTGAATGCTAAAGATGAGAAACTGGAAGGAGGTAACTACCTTCAGAAATCGATTGCGACATTAGACCGCCTAAAGCACAGTTAGTGAAATCTCTGCTAGAGCATATTTATACACTCACCACCTAAAATTGTGTCTACTGACTTACTTCCAGTACTGATGACAAGTACGCGCTTTCGTCGATCCTGGACTTCAATACCAGTTGCAAAGGAAGACCCCTTTGTGAAAATTATCAGCACTTTCAAAGTATTAATGATGGTCGATGACAACCGTGATCTTCTGGGCTGCATCCTGCGTAACGTCTCAGGTTGAGAATTGAGTACGATCACTGATATAAATATATGCGCACCTTGATCTTTTCAACCTTGGCCTCCGACATGCCCTATGCAGAAATTTCATGCCGTGAGGACGTTATAGTAGAATGGCATGAACCTTTATTTTTAGCAGCTGACGACGCGTAGTCATTACTACTCCAGATACGGTATTTATGGCAGCACTCTATGACCTCCATCAGCCTGGTATAATGCGCATATACCCAGTGGTTACCTTGAGTTTCAAGATGTCTTGTACGTTTATACCCTATACAAGATGAGAGTCCCAAACTGAATTCACATTAAGAACACCAACATGTTGCTGCAATTCATCCACACTGTCGAAGAACGGGGTCTGCAACGTGTCGCGTGCGCGTGAGCTGTACAGTGGACATCATTGACAATGACTGCAAACCTCGTCAATTTCTTCAACCCCTGGGCTTGATTGTCGGCTTGGAGGAGGTATGCTTCCTTCTGGTGCAGCTTGTCGACGAGGGGCCATGACGATGGGATGGTAAGAAAAAGTAAGTTTTGTTGAGAAAGACTTGTTTATTGTCCGTAAGCTATGAAGTGTGTGGACAAGATTCAAAGACGCGGCGTATCACGTGCCCTTCTCTCCTAAGTGCGCTGCTTCCTTGCTATCTTCCTTCTTCTTTAAAAAAGGTCTGACTACGTGAGACCAGTACTGCTCACCGAATTTCGGCAAGCATCCAAAAATCAGAAAGGCTCGGGCAGCTTCGACAGTAAGTAGTATTTACTGTCAGCTAAGCTAAGAAGGTCCTTGTAACACTCCTTTGTTGAGTCGCACTTCCTTTATTTTCCCTAGATGAACCGAAGCAGCTAGAATCAGCGGGCTCCCATCGTCTGGTACTTCACAGCTTGCTTGTCTTCCTATCAGCTGACTCTCTTCACAACCTACTGATAAGTACCGGCGCCTGCCCTCGATATGAGACAACTGGTCGCCGGACGAGCAAGCGCTATTCTAGATTACTGTGGGTCATTATAACATTATATCGACTTGTAAGTGTTACAGATATGCGTATGAAATCGAGGGGAAAGTAACGTCTCTAGAGAAATTCGAGGTAGCAATCATAATTATCTTAGGCGAGACATTTTCGCTTTGTCCCTCTTCCACTAGTGCTGGACTGGGGTGAAGGCAAGCGATTGACGCATTCGTATGGCTGCTTAACCTCCGCAGGAGGGGCAGCAACCCTAGTCCTCCTTTTATAAGCCTTCTCTCGTTCCTCCATCTGACGGCGTCTCAAGCTGATACGACGCGCCCTGATATTCATATTCAACTGAGTCGAATAAACAAACTGCAGAAGGAACTCACACCGTGTCTATGTCAGGATCTCTTATTTCAACAGGCAAAGTGGGTGGGCCTGATGGGTCTGTAGATGGAAGTCTATAACAAAACGATTAGGAACACGAGTTGGCCCAAGGATGACGGAGTACGTACGGTGGTGTCATAGCCCTCATCGCTTTTCCTGTACGGAACCGGTCTTCCTCGCCTTCTTCATACAGCCAATTTATCGGCCATTCGGGTGTAATTTCTCTCCAGTACGTGAAGTACGACTCCAGTCTCTCACGCCGTCCATGCTCGGCGCGAGTGAGGTCCCTCACTTTCTGCGCCTGCTCTTTCAGCGTTGCCGCTCTCTCACGTAGCGCGGCAATCTGAGCGAGAATACGCTGGTCGTCTGCTGTAATCTGATTCATGATTTTCACCGCTCGTTCAAGCATCTTTGGTTCTTCAAGCGGCGGTGTTCCTGCACGCGAGCTGACAGGGGAGTAATAGTAGCCATTCTTACTTGCATAGGATAAATCGGAACCCGCATCGCTAACGTCGTCCTCCGGAGCTTTATCCCCCGGAATTCGGGAAGGGCTTTGCGATGTTGCCACAGCCTCGGTATTGGCAGCATTGCTGACTATGATAGCTGGAGCAGTCCTTTGCGAGGGCTCATCGTCCCCAAGCACCGGCTTTGGAGAACCTCCCGGAATGGTAGTATGATCAACTGGCCAAGCTTTAGTTTCCTGAGTTGCGAAGCGCGAATAAGACTCACGGCTTGTGTTCATTGACACGTCCATGATTTGCGTTGGGGGAGTAGCAGCTGGTGATCTTTCCGTCCTTGCTCCTCGTGGAGACTTGGAATGGGTCTGGTCATCCAGGCTAGTTCTTGACTTCTTCCTCGCAGGCTCTTCACTTCCTTCATCTTGGCTGAGCGGTCATCAGTTGACTTATACCGTCGAGCAAGGAGCAGGGGACTTACTGCAGCGGAACAACCTTGCAGAGCTTTAAGAGTTCATCAATGATCAAATTGCTCTTGATATTGGCCTTCACGTTGTGTTCCTGTTATTATGTCAGTGACTATGGCATTCAGAACAAGAAAAGTGAGACACACTTTGGCGAGATTTTGCAGTTCTGCACGGGAGAGCTTGCGGAGCATTGCTTCATCCATATCGAGTTCTCCTGCACACGGAGCTGGCATTTGGTTCTCGGATGCGTGCGCATCGTGAATGGGGGACACTTCATTCGTCTTACGCGATGATATCCTCAGCGCGCGGGTGATTCGACGGAAAGACATGGTACTGGTTGTTGGGATCTGATTTACGGGAACTTGAGGTAGTGGCAGTTGGGGTACGTTGGTTGATGGGTAAGTGATGTGGAAAGAAGTGTGATCCTAACCCATAACTTAAATACACAGCTCTGGATGGGTGTTGTACGAGAGAACAATAGATTAGATTAACTCAGCGGCACAAATCCGTGGTCAAAGCAAGGGTCCTTGTGGGCCTTCGTGTGTCTCCGCAGGTCTGCGCACCAGGCTTGTTTTCCGACCCGCTCGGACGCTCAACACCCCATTTGGAATCTTGTCGGAGAATTCTGGACAGTACTTGCAGCATATATTGTTGTCGGTGGCCACGGTGACAATGCAATTAGCGGACTTTGATTCATGAACAGTACGGGAGGTTCGGGCCGCTATAGTTACAGTCGGTTACTACAGCTTGGACCATGACCAGCGGCGAGCGCAGCCAAAACCATCGACGATTAGAAGTTTCAAGCGAAAGTGCTGTAAACCGGTTGTAATTTTATTGCTGTTATCGCTAACGGGGGCAGTAGGACAGTCGTTAGACCCACAGGGTGCGTTATTAGACAAACCTGGACCATGGAAGAATGAACAAAATTGTTCCTTCTTTATTAAGATGCTTTAGGGCTGTCAGTTCTACATATAGCGCCAGTTGGCAATCTTCTATTACTGGGAGACTATCACGAACATAAAATGATACGCACACACATAACTACTCTCTTTGCGTCCTAATGCTCGTGTCTCAGTTCAAGGGCAAGCTCTGAGGAGCACATCCATCTTGCGCAAAGCACTTCCTGCATAGGACCTCTTCATAAAGGTCAGGTTCTACCTTAACAAGGACAAAAATCGAACATACTCCAAACAGGATAGTATGATTTAGATAATGGTAGAGCTCGTAAAGGTCTGCTCTGAGCTCATACTGATCCACAGGTTCGGTCTTTGGCAGGTGTTCGTGGTATTTTTCAAAGAAACCGCGTGGAAACCCACCAAAGATCCGAGCGATGGCTAGACTAGACTCGACAGATGGCGATGGTAAGACGGGGCTGCGGCCTTCGTGGAGGTACTCACTCAGCCTCGTTGTGTCCATAGTAAGATGATGGATCGAAAATAACAGGTTGACCTGTTGAAACATCTATGCCTGCATTACCGCTCTGCTAATATCAGTAAAGAAATGTGAATGCCCAACGAAGTGCTCACCCATAGGTCACCATGTGACAGCACCGGCTCAATTTTGAGTGGTCGAAGCAGGTATGGTATCACTCTGGACTACTCCAGTATCTGACTATCACAAACTTTGATGCACTCACTTAGACCTTACTTGTTCCCCCTTGGTGCAAAGTTCTGAGAATCTGCCTGTATCGCGAAGCTTCGTCAGGAGATTTCCGATCATGGCGCTATAGCATTCTTCCCAAGTTTGATGCCAGCCGTTTTCTTGTCGAGTTGGTCCACAAAAGGTGGGCACGTGAAATCCAAAGCCCTTAGTGCTCTTGAACGCATGTAGCTCTGTGGCCAGCCTCCTGCCAAGCTCCTCTCCTGCTTTGGAGTTTGAAGCAAGGCCTTTGATGTTGCGATACTCGGACAGGAAATAAGGTCGTTCACTGGCAGATGCTTCAGTAGCACCATCGGGGCCGACCGACGCGAACACTTGAGGAGCCAGTCCTGGTGCAGCATTGTGTATGGCTCTGAGCGACTCTGCCTCTCCCACGAACTGCTCTCGTTCGCTGAGCGCCCCGACTTTGGCGTAGTACTTTCTCCCCAGGGATGATTCTATGATAGGAAGCCTGAATGTAAACTGTGCATGTGGTTCTATTGCATGAAGGTGAGGGAGAAATATCTCGTCTGACATCATGTATTCATGACCCCAAGCTCAGGAATCAGAGTCGATGCCAAATACCTAGACGCTTACAAATTGATTTATAATCATGGGTATTGCCGTACTTAACCGAAAATCTACCAGTATGTATTTAAGGGGTTCGCGCGGCATCAATCAGTAACAACGGATTTTTTCTCTTAAACCACTCAGAGGCAGGAGGTCATGATGAATCTAAGCACTCTCGAATCAATCTTCTCGCAAGGTCGACTCCGTTCAGCAAAATACAGAATTGCCTGTGATTCTCAGCCTTTCATAGTCCAGGAAGTGTTACCCTAGTTTTCTAAGAGTGTGGCGACTTGAGCATTTGCTCCGCTTCTTTGTATCTTTCTCGAGTTCCTTCGATGACAGTATCATCAATTCCCCATCCCTCGCCATTTCCGCCTGGTCCACTCTCTAGTCCTTTTCTGTATCCAGCAGCAGTCAATGCGTTCCTGACGTACTGCTTGTCAAAGCTCGGCTGTCCTTTGCCAGGTTCATACTGATCTCTGGGCCAGTACCGCGACGAGTCGGGAGTGAGAACTTCGTCCACAAGGATGAGTTCGTCTTGTCCACCAGAAGAAGAGGGAATTAGACCGAATTCAAACTTCGTGTCTGCCAGAATGAGACCACATGACTCTGCATATTCAGCAGCGGCCGTGTAAAGCTGCAAAGAGACAGTTTGAATACGGTCGAATAGCTCTTGGCCAATGAGTTGAGCAGCTAAGGAGTAGCGGAGATGAGTGATTTTAAATAAGTCTCGTCAACAACCGCACCTTTCTCAGGTGAGATGTTCTCATCATGAGCCCCTTGCTCAGCCTTGGTGGAGGGTGTGAAGATAGGCCTAGGGAATTTTTGAGATTCTTCCATCTTCTCCGGTATTGGAATACCGCAGACCGTTTGTGATTTTTGGTACTCTGTCCACGCTGATCCTATTCACGATGTGATCCGAGCGGCTCGATCAAGCAGCAAATCGACTCACCAGTTATGTACCCTCTGACAATCGCTTCCATAGGTACTATTCTCGCCTTTCGTACAAGCATGGTGCGGCCCTCGAGTTGCTCGCGGTACTGCCGGACTTCTTCTGGCATCTCATCGATATTGACGGTGACCAGATGGTTAGGGATGATGTGATTCAGCTTCTGGAACCAAAATAGCGAGATGCTTGTGAGGAGTTTGCCCTTGTCTGGGATACCCTAAAACCAGAAGAAGAGAATGACATTGAGATCAGATAGGAATGGGATCAAATATCCACGGACACTCCTGAGGATGACATCGTACACCGAAATTCGGTCGGTTGCGATAAACAATAGATGATCAGGCGACGAGGTCGCATACACATCGCGAACCTTTCCTCTTGAAAGTAGATGGAGGCCTGGTAAATCTGTTTGCAGGAGTGCTGTCATCGCAGGAGGGTGAAGAAGAGATTAGATCGAATTCCGAGAGTCGGGGATATCCGGAAATAGCAGACTTAGTCAATATTAAATGATGGTACCGTACTCTATATATGTCTATTCCTATGATTGAGAATCAAAATTATGCTACAAAAATTCTTGAAGACCGCTCCTCATACAGTTGGGACAAGCCTAAGATCACCGTGAGTGTACGCGGCAAGCCGAGGATCAGAACACCAACCAGTCGTATTTGACCAAGTCATCAACATCAACAAATGCTGCGTTCGCCATTTGCCGGGCCTCTACCCACATCCAGACCTGTTTCGAGGATGAGTACTTCTAAAGAACGACGACGACGACCATGTACCTTCAACAGTGCTCCAAAGTTTCCTGAGGGCAATTGTGTCATCGACTCTTGGGTAGTCATCTGCCGTCCAAGCTGTCGCAGAATCGGCAATGCACTTTTGAACAGATCCAGACTCGGATCCAGCTGTCTCCCAATGCCTTCAAGGAGTAATATTGAGATAACTGTATTGATGAAATCCCCCTCCATCTTGACGTGGTGCTGGCGCACGGCAGTTAGAACATCTGTCAGAATGTCCGAAATCTTGATCTGTCCAAGTGAGAACGTTTTGCGCTTGATGCTCAGAACAATATGTTGCATCTTGAGCGCAAAGGTCTCGGTGTCGATCGCAAGTTCGGGAGTCCGGCAACGTTCAACCATCAACTGACCAGCACGATAACCATCAAACTCAGCAACAGCCCTGAAAAGATCGAGGAAGTTCTTGCGATTGGCTGCGTTAAGTGTTGTCACGAGACCAGCATCGATGAAGACAATCTCGGGGATGTAACCCTGCTTCGATACCGAATCTAGTTCCTTCTGCCAATCCTCAGGGGAGTGTCTGAGTGATCGCAGCCGAGCTACTATTTCGTCAGATTCTAGCGGGCGCGGAGTGAGAGGTTCAAGAGAGCTCGTCTTCTGGAAAACAGAGGAGAACATGGTCGTAAGGAGGTCACGAGTGGTCTGTGGCTTCAAAAATTTGACCATGATGTTGCCCGGGTGGAGATCGGAGTGCACAAAGTTATCCAGCAAGAGCATGTTCTATAGCACAGTAAGTTCATGAAAGCTACTAGAGAGAGCTCACAAACCAAGAATGCATCCAGTCCGACGGTGGCTAACTGAACATCAAACGGACCACCTCCGTTTTGTAGGAAGTACTCCATGGGCAGAGCATTCTCGTATTCCTCGACAAGTAAGTCGGCAGTCGAAAACATTTTCAGAGGACGAGGAAATGACACGGGGACATTTCTCGGAGCAAAATTATTCTCGAATATAAGCAAATTATCCGCTTCGATTCTGAGGTCAAGTTGTTGACGCATCATTTTACCAAAGACGCTGACCTCCTCTGGGAGTGAGATCCACTGCATGCCCGGGAAAAGTGTAATGATATGCGCAAAGAATGACATGATGGAAAGATCACGTGCAATGTCCTTTGCGACGCGAGGATGTAGGACTTTGATAGCAACAGATGCAGTAGGTACTGAGGGTGGAGGGTCTTGCAGGATAACGGGTGCTAGCGAACCCGCAGATGATTTTGTATGTCGTTTTGGACCAAGGTAAGAGGGTGGTATAAGGTCATGGTTGAGAGTTTCCCGGTAGACCTACAGACAGTGAGTCCGCTAGTGTTTACAGACCACGCTAAACCCACCTGTGCAATGGCACCAACTCCTATCGGATTCTCGTCAAAGGCCTCGAACACCTCATGGAATGGCCGTGCAAGAGCTCTTTCAATAACCTCCTTGGTGTGCATGAGTGAATGAGGCTTGCCGCGTGAGTGTAAGGACCCCATTTTCTCGCAAAGTAATGAAGGGAAGAGGTCAGCACGCAATGCCGCCCATTGTGCAAGCTGAATAGTGAGAAAGTTGAATAGAGAATGACGCTATAAAATAGATACCTTGATGAACGTTGGGCCAGCGGCCTGCATTCGCCTGACAAGAAATTCGTACCACCAAACGGCACCCCACCTATCACCTTTATATCTACGCTCAGGCTTCCCAACCAGAAGCATAGGCATGGTAATGATGACAGGTACAAACAGACAGAAGAGGTGTGTAAACCTCCCTGCAGTCAAAAGAGGTTCCCAGATGTGTTCCCGTAACAGAGATAATATCCGCGAGGTGATAGACATTTGAGGTTCGGCTGGAGATCCTATTATGGGGTCCCTTGTCGGTAAAGGCAAGCCATGCTTTGTGCACGGGATAAGAGTCGGCGAGGAAAAGATGGAAGTGGCATGAATCTGTTGGCCAGGACTGAGGTAAAGTGCGACACCACCAGTCACGGGAATCAGCCATGCAAGATGGGACCACAGGCGTGTAGGTGACCGATTAATTTTGAAAGACTGTAAATTAGAAGGAGCAGTATGCTGTGATCGCTGGAAGGTATGGCGAAGTGTCGTCCCATAGCCACGGCCGATACTCGGGCGGTAAGACAGCACCAGTAGCCGGAGGTGTGAGGGAAGTGCTTGCATATGCTGAGACTGCATCTTCCCTACGTTGACAGTGAGGCAATACTAGTACCACTGTTCTGCATGGAAGATTGGTGACCTTGCGACATTTTAAAAGTAGACGTGAACAACTCACCGTCATCGACTGGAAGTTGAGCGCTGGAGCTCATGAGAACGTAGGCTAAGGCCGCATTTCGCGGCTCGACGTCAACTTCCCCACCCGAATTGGAAAACATTCAATAACACATGATCGCTCTAAAGTATGCAAACCCGCACGATAAAAGACTTAAGTGAGAGGCACATCAGTTATTATTGTTATAACGGATTATGCAGTAGCGACACTGACAACATGCACAGTCAGACTGAGTCAGTATGATAATAAATGGAGTCATGATGAGTGTGTCCGCCGTGAATGTCATGACGCGCTCGAGAATCGATTCAGACCCGTTTGCAATGGAACCATGGTTCGACGAAGACCGTTGATCCGTCAGATATTCAAGTTTTAAGCTTCAAACCTGATGCATCATGGTGTGACGATGTGCCAGTGATCCCCGTCCACGAACGTGAACCTAGGAATTGTGGTCCTATCTACTACTAGTATGCATCCAGCAAACTACTCGGGCTCGATTGTACAATGATGTCTGGCGAAAGCTTAAGGATCCGATATGCTCTTATCGTGAATTTTCCTGCAGAAGCTCGACAAATTCCTAGGGCAGAAAAAAAAACCTAGACTTCGGGCTATACTGAGAAAATGCTTCCGCATGGTGTGAAATAATTAAATTGTGCTGTTCGTGATCATGAGTTCAGATCGCTGACTCCTCAGCCAACCACATGGAGAAAGGCGATTCGATAAAATTCGAGCCTATGAAGCTTCGATGTCATTAAAGTCTGGACCGAACGACTCAAGCCAAAAACCTGATATCGCCCACGTGACCGAGGATGTGCTTGCGTATCTCTTACCCGGTTGGCACTGGGCCACTTGCACTTCGTACCATAAATCATCACTAACACTCGTCATTTCCTCCACCAAAGCTCAAAGGTTTCTTCTTTGCGCACCGAAACTTAACAAGAAACACGTACGTCTTGTTGCAGTGGCCCCAATCTATACACTCTCCTCAACGATCAATTGCTTAATTCCGTCAGTGTGGGATAGACACGCGCAGTCGATCCAAATAAAACTGCGTCCATCTTTGCTTCGCGCATTCGTATTCATCTAGTTGTGAGCCCGCCAAGTTCTCTCCGCGAACGCTTTAATGACCGGTTTCATTTCTCAATTGACAATCTCACGCCTTCTCCTTCATAACCGAATAGTAAGGCGTTCCACTCTTTCACGTTGCACTACTGATAAATCCACTGAAGAGGTAGGCACTACGATGGTTAAACAAACGAAACCGCCGAAAGCTCAACCGACGCGCAAACACAAGAAGCGGCGTCTCTCCCATAAAGACCACTTCGCCCGTCTCGTGAAAGAAGTCGCAGAGGTTAATTCTGATGAAGCATCTGTTACATCTTCAGCTGTAGCATCTACATCTACTGCAACCGCCCCCGCCCCAGCCCCCAACTACTCCAATATTCTTCTCATTGAGAAATTTCAGGACGCCCTCGACATTCGGACAGCTGTATGTCGCCGCCTCGAGATCCTCGTGCGGAATTCGACTTCGTACACGCCAGCAGCGCAATCTCGCTTGATCAAGTGTTTACGAGATGATTACATCCGAGGGAACAGAACTAAGAAGATCATCGACAATCTGCGGCATTCTGATTTCATTAGCGGTACAAGCACAGATCAAGATGCAGAGTTTATCAAGAAAGAGGTTACGGAGAGCACGAAACTATTCTTTGAGGGAAGCAAGGAACTGGAGGAAATAGGGGATCAAATTGCGGCACAGTTTTCATAGTGAGTTCCCTTCTCTATCACTATATTGATGAACGTTCGTTAGCTGAACGTCTTTGCAGGTCTCGCATCACGTATTCCACATCAGTTGCTTTCGCTTTGCAACCCAAGTATTGTACTATACTTCTATTCTTCTATTTATACACAATCTCGTTTCTGCATGCCACATACTCGAGAATCAAGTCGCAGCATTACTGGCATGTCGCTTTGCACAACAGCGTGGACCAATCCGAATAGCAAGCCAGATCATCGGAGAGCACGCGAGACATATGCATGCAAGGAGCACGTAGGTCCAGCCAGGACCCATCGCGTTGACAATCAGGTTAATGACCGACACCATCGAAGCACCCATAGAACATCGGACTAGATTATTCTGAGCGAAGTGAGTAAGAATAAGAATTAATTTAACACTGCAACTTACACATGCAGTGATAGAAGAACTTTGCGATGGTAGTATATCAACGAGTAGCGTCTGCATAGTGTTCAAGATAGCGATGACTGTATAACCAACTGTTGAAAGGGATTCAATGAAATGCAAGACGCAAGACGCAAGACAATCAAAGACGCACGGATAAACTGCAGGATCAATGGGACTGCCATATTCACCTCTCGTTGAAGCGACCACCCATAGCCAGCACACGTCACGACGAAAATAGCGAGGTATATGGGTATCGTCCTCAGCCTCGCTCTTTCTATCGGGAAATTTTCATCCTTCGTCACATCCTCTGGTCTTATACGCTTCTCAGAATCTCCTTCAGCTTTCTCCACGAGATTCTTCCTGATTCTTCTATAGTCAGCATCTAGCATTTTTCCGGACAAGACTCCTCCTAACAGCATCCCCCCACCGATCGGCAGGAAACACAATCCGATCTCCGTTTCATTCAGGAACGGGTACTTGGATGAGAATATAGTGGATACCGTAGCGTTAACCGCGTAGAAAACGGCGTAGAGAATCCCATTGAAGATAAGGATGTTCAGCACGTCCGGGAAGAACAAGAGGCGTAGTGGATTGTTCAGACGGCACTTTGGGGGCTTCGGGGCATCATAATTTACGCGCCCTTTCCCCACAATTGGTATAAGAGGACGGTAGAAACGCGACGGCACCACACTGCCATCGCCCACCAATCGGCGGAGCGTTTCAGGAAGGAATCTGGCACGATACGAATAAACTTAACGAAACATTCTAGAAGACGGATGACATACGTGAGCACTAAAAGAAAGCATGCAGCAGACGCAATGCACAGAAACCAGAAGATAGATCTATGACGCATTCAGCTGGATCGAAAGCACTGTACACGACTTACTCGCCTCCATCCGAGCTTATCAGCAAGTGCGCCGCCAACAATAGGTCCTGCAGTCGGTCCCAACTGGGTGAGGTATTAGGGTACATTGAACACTCAATGATGTCATCACATGCTTGTGGTGCCATGGCAGCTATGCCAAAAAAACCTCCGCGTTCTGCACGTGTAGCTATATCTCCAATTAATCCAACATCTAAACCTCTGGTAAGGTCGATGCACAGGGTTCAAGTTGACACACACACACTTAGTGCAATTGTACTGGCAGAACCAGCTGCCTGAATGCATCGCAAGAGCATCAGTAGCCAATACGCTGAGGTCGGGACCAAAGCCAAGCCGATGCAAGCTGAACATAGGACAAGCAGGCATGCGAGAAAAATGGGACGTCGACCTATGCGGTCCGCCAAGGTTCCCCAGAACATGGGAGCTATGTACAGGAAGGAAGTAAGCCAACCAACCGACGGACGATAGGTTATTTGCTTACAGACTCCTTGAAAGACCATGTAAACGGTCACAGTTAAATTAATCGACTCTATAGACTCATGAAAAGCCGAAGCAATGGTCGGTATTGCAGGGAAGTATATGTTTGCTGTCAGCGGGCTGCATAGGGGTCAAATTGGCAAATTGCCACTCTGGTCCAACTTGAACATGATGGTAGTATTCACCTGAATAGCGCTGCTAGACACCCGATGGCTACGAGGAGCCACTTTTCAGAGTTAGTGTAAATGCTGTAAGGTTTTTCTGCAGCCTGTTCGTCCTTCTGTTCCTCAGTTGTTTCTTGAGCGTCATCTGCTTCATCTTTATGGTCGATTGGGCCATGGCTAGTGTGGGTCATGGTCGGCAAGCTTAGGGTTGGGTCGACAAAAGGCCTCGCGAATGCAGGCAAGACACCTTCACTACGTATTTATATAACGCGGAGGCAGTCGACAGTCTGACGAGTCAATGACCCTCTGCCGCGTATCTCGAGTTGCCATAAGTACGTATCTAGCATGATCACCTACGATAAAGGCCGACTCACTTCGAAATCTTACATTTACAATCAATTCAAATCATCGA
The DNA here is from genome assembly GCA_930272055.1 of Rhizopogon roseolus. Lineage (NCBI taxonomy): Eukaryota > Fungi > Basidiomycota > Agaricomycetes > Boletales > Rhizopogonaceae > Rhizopogon > Rhizopogon roseolus. The sequence goes on from CAKNEV010000127.1 coordinate 50,407, forward strand.
ACCTTAGTCCGCCTCGGCAACAAGGCCGTTTCTTCCGCGCTTGATCCTATCTTCCAAACCGCCCACGCCACCAAAGACCTTCTTCTGCTCTTGACCCAGGAAACCACCCATTCCCTTCGACTTTGCTCGGGCTTGCTCCTCCGCTTCCAGTTCAGCCTTCTCTTTCTCGAGCAATGCTGTCAACCGCTGTTGACGTTCCACGTCCATAGTTGCGGCACCCGACGTCATGGCGGCCAGTTTCGCAGCACGGTCTTCGGCCGTATTAGGTGGTTGCTTCTGGATGTAAGGACGGGAATCACGTGGAGGGCTGTAGCGTGAGCGCTTCGGGTAGGACTTGCGCTCTGGAGGACTAGGGCTACGTCTCCGTTTCCTGTCTTCATCTGTGCGCTTTCCGCTGCGCTCAATGCTTCTACGACGTTCCCGTCCATTATCATCAGATTCGTCCGATCGAGGCCATGTTTTGACTCTGTCGTCGGCAACATGATCACGTCGTCCGTGGTAGTCAGGAGAGCGACTTCTACTTCGTTGTCGGTAGTAACGATCGTCGTAACGTGGCCGAGTGGGAGAGTGACGAGAATACGGGCTTGTGGAGCGTCTACGATCATAGCGGTCATGCGAAGAATGCCGACCTTCACTTCTCTTGTTATCATCTGCAAGAGTCCTTGACCTTGAGCGTTCCTCTCGTTCCCTAGCTCGCCGCTCTTTCTTTTCCTTCTTCTCTCGCTTCTTGTCTTTATTGTCTTTCTTTGGTTTGATACCATTACGTTCTTGCATTTCACGAAGACGGAGGGGATTGGACATGAGCGCCTGATATGCAGCCTGTTCTTGCTGCTTGATAGCGAGTAGAGGATCTTCACGAATCTTGGCTGCGATATCTCGGGCATTGTTGGCATTCTGAATTGCGATGAAGTTCTTGTGAGCGGCGCCAAGCTGCAAAAACCTGCTTGTTAGTGTCGTGGAATGAATGCCAGAGATAACAACGCACCTGTGCGTTCTCATCGGCCGTTAAGATCTTGTCAACCCGCTTTTTACCTAGCAGATAGTCCTCCAAGTCATTTGCGTTCTGACTACTGCCAGTCGCAGGTGTTGTATACATCCACTCTAACTTCTCGGTCCTTTTCCTCCCCGTTTGCTCTTCTTGTAATCGCTGGAGCTCCTGTAGTTGTCTTTCTTCCTCCTTCTCTTTGCGAAGCTGGTCAAGTTTCTTCTTTTCCTCGAGCTAAAATGCAAAATCAATGATGATTCCACTTTGAAAGTAGCACTATTGGGCACTCACAGCCTTCTTTTCCTCGAGCCAAACCCGCTCCTGGTTTTTAAGCAGGAGCGGATGCCAAGACTTCTTCATGTTCAAGTCTCCACCACCCATGTTGACTAGCTTCTGTTGAGAGTAAGATTATGAAAATGAGGGGGTCGTGGACGACGATGAGCAAAGGATGCAACAATGGATGACCAAGGAGCTCCAATAGCCCGAGATTTATTTGCAGTTGTTTGGATTCACTGCCCTATTCTGCACATGCTCTTCGGTACGCAGCAACTTGAATGAGCCCAATACGACAACCATAAAAGATTGCCAACCATGCCAGAAGTGTACGAGTCGGCTGAGTCGGATGCCTTGAACGACAGCTCGAACGGTGCAGCACAACCCGTGTATGTGTACAGTTACATCTACGCCAGCCTCGCGAAGTTCACATCACTCGAAACCTACACAGCCCTACGCGATCCATTTATGCGCTGACCCGCAAAGAGATAACACAGGGGATTGCGAATCGCTTTGTGCACTCTCATACGTACATATTTCTGTACTTGGGGATGGCTGCACTATCTGTGACGACCGTCGTGCTCAGCCTGTCGGACGGATGTCCAGGGCTGCCGTTTTATATCTTGGAGATAATAATTAATACGAGCATGATACTGGAGGTCAGCGTGCGCTTCATTGCGTTCGGTCGGGTGCGTTTTTTGTTCATTGCTGAAATTTTTTGGTTGTTGAGGTGATTTGACGCGAACAGCAATTCTGGAGATCACCGTACAATGTTTTGGATCTCATACTCACTTGTTTCTGTGTGATCACTTTGTTGGTGATAACATTTGCGGGATGTGGAGCGAGGAGTAAGGAAGAAGAGTTGTTGGACACCCTACTACTCATTGCACGAAACGTGCTACAATTTGGCCGCCTAGCGGCGGTCATGCGACAGTGCGTTTCATGTTTTCAGCTAGCCCTTCTGAAATAACCTGAAGAGACAGATCTGGCCAGTCTATCTTTTCCAGGCCAAAACCAATTGATATTTCTGCAATCAGGAGAGCAGGGTATACCAGTCTCGACTTTGATTTGGAGAACGAGAACGAGGATCCAGAGCTGGGTCAACCATTGGTGCAAGACCCAGTACTTTTCGATGCACGAGATGAGGAACAACCTACCCATATGTCAGACATGCCACTCGCTACGCAGGCTCTGCATGACCGTGATGATGAGGATGTCTGGGCAGAGTTGGGTTAAGGCAACGAGCGGTCCACAGCCTATCTCCTTAGACATTTCATCTCCTTTTCTGCTACACACTCTACCCGGACGACCTTACCACTTAATATATTTTCGCAAGTTGCATATCCGAATTTCTCACAAGCAAATCATATTACCACCGATTATTTCTGTTGGCCCACCTGGCGATCCCAATGATTCAATACGTCGTGTGGTATGTATGGCAAAATTTCCCGATATCGCGCCATGGTCCCGCTAACAACCTTGCTTCTACCCCCTTGTGTTACATAGTACTGAGTATCATGGTTGACGATGACTGAGTGGGTATTTCGTTCTTCCGATCATCGGATGGGGCGCATTTGTGCTCTCGTACATCCATGAACGCTTGACGTTCATAATAATCTGATGGCGACCGGCACCGCGGTACTACGAACATGTTTCGCGGTTGAAACGGCTTCTTATGAAACACGGGAGCCGACAGGCACAACATTCGGTCAAGAACAGTCGGTGACAGCCTGTGACCTCGTTTCGCTTTTTCAGGCCTCAGGGTTGGGCCGACTCACGCTGCTCGGTTGCTATGTTCTCACAGATTTAGCGTGAGGATAGCTATGACATACGTATGTGCTCAAGAAGGTAAATCATCGAGGTTATGAGTTATTGGAGCTACTACATTATTGGCTGACAACAGTCGTCGTAATCTGGGTTGTCAGTAAATCATGCCCTTGATCATTTACACACCAGAAACTGATGAGAGTTGCTGATTTGGAGAGCCATGGTGGAGGATTGTGACGATCGTGTGACATGACGCGTCTAATTTGAGGCAAAGAGTGTGACGTAAATTGGCACTGACCGTTTACCTCCGCTTATACGTATCTAACCCAAATTCAAAATTCTTTCGTTTTGCTCTGCTTGCACTTTCTCTCCTTCAATCTGCTGCTCTTTGCGGCCCTTCCAAAGCAGCAGTGTATCACTGGGATTTAATGACATCCGACCTTGTCAAGTCTCTGTCTGTATTCTAACAAACGCCTCCCAGCACGGACTGTAATATTCCTACGCCAGCGCATAAGTGCTCCTTCACGTTCCTTATTTTTCCAACGATAGCACCCCCTCCACTCCTTCATGTCTCCCGCAAGTCAATGGTTCTCAAAACGTACTCCTAAATCCCCCACCTTCGCCCATGATACCTCCTCCCGCTCCGCGTCAGCAGACAAACTTTCCCTCCACCCAGACAGCTTCAAGTTCAGTAACTTCGCATCTGTGTTGGGCAGAAAGTCCAAAAAATCTCGTCCAACTCTGATTATTCCCGATTGCCCAGTGCCACCACTTGTTTCCCCATCTCCATTCACGGGCTATCGATCAGATTCCCCCCAGTACACCAACAGACCTTCTTCCAAGTCCATTTCTTCCACTGTCCGCTCCGGAGACGATTCTCTCGAACTTAGAACCCCTTCAGATGCTCATAGGGATCGGGGTTCACTTCCTCTCTCGGTTTTGACTCTCTCGGATGATCCATTCGCAGCAGGGGTTATCTCTGTCCCACAAAGCATCTTAGACCGGGGTCGACTGTCTCTCTATTCCAGTACTTCAGCAAATCATGCATTTTCAAACAAGGACGAAGCCGATATGTGGCAACGTCCATCATCCGCTTCGACATCCTCGCAATCTCATGCTGGGAGTAATGGGATACCGTCGTCCGAGCCTCCTTCGTCTCATTTGTCTTCTAGAGCAGACGCCCGTAGTCCGTGGTCTAGGTAGGAAAATTGACCTCTTGCCGAAAGTTTTGTCCTCAAAATATCACAGTAGAGAAACGACAAGGAATGTCGAGATAGCACAGGAGCCGAGCCCTGTGGAGTGTGGTTATATGGACGAAATATCTAAAGCATCGTTATCAAAGTGTGGCTCTCTGTGCACCTTGACAGGCCCGACTCGCAAGGCTTCCTTAGATTCTTTTGCTACTGCCGTACGGCCTACAATCCGCACAACGGGCTATACGGAGGCTATCACATCACGGGGTAGAACCGTTTCCGCCTCTCTATCTCCTGAGGTACCTGTTCGCTCTCGTACCATTAGTTGCCAGCAATCCATCTCCCCTTCCCACTGCACGTCACGTATTTCACCTGGGCTGCCGGATGGAGGTGCCGAACACGAATCGCCGTCATCGGCCATGGATACTAGCTCATCTGACAGCATCTCGTTTACTTCATCCGACAGGCCGATGCAAGACCTTGCTCTAGAGGAGATCATTAACTCTCTTTCGCGTTATCGACCATACAGAGAGATCAACCAAAGCAATGATCCCGACTTCACAACTCTGCTCCAACCGGTAAATGAGTCAAACCGCATTCATGTCAGGCATGCTATGGAATCATCTCCTGCACCACCAGCTTTCCATCAGCTGAAAAAATCTATGTCACATTCAACCCTGCAGAAGGCTAGGCTTGGTTCCAGCGGTAGTAATACGTCTCAAGATCTCTCTAGAAGAAATACGGAATTGAAGAGGCAATGCTCCTTCCATCACTCACGTCGCAATGCACCCTCCATGCCAGCCTCCAATACTACGTCGCTTGGTTGCGATTTACCCTCAAATGAGAGTCGTAAACCGTCCCCATCGCCTCAGGCTGTTGGGCGAAGACGCTTGTTTTCTGGCTCCAATAGGAGGCCGTCTACAGCGGTAGCGGATGAAGATATACGGTCAGTGTTCAGTCTTCCAACAGAAGCAGAACGCTCCTATGTAGCCTCGACTCGAGCAGTCGTATCCATGCTCGATGAGCCTTCTTCAGAATCTCTTGCATCTGATGTGACATATCCAGCCGTGGAGTTTACGCCGCAGCATATCATGTCCCCTGCGGAGATGTTGAAGGTGGAGGCAACTGTGCAGGATGAATTTGATGCAAAATACGGAGAAGCTGTACGAAATCGTCAGCGTGGCATGACCCCTATGTATGGTACTACGTATACGAAAGAAGGTTTGAGCACGGCTCCAACATCATTTCCCCGAATAGCCCCCCCTCGCAACACATCGGATGCTTCTGAAGGACCTACATCTACGTCATCGACGCGTCCGTCTAGTGCACAAACAGCTTTATTTTCATCTTCGGCATCTATACCCCCACCCCCATCCATGACCCCGTCCAGACTTGGCCCACCGCCCACTCCACGTCCACGAGGTCGTCCGCATACAGCTGAGACGATCTATGATGCAGATCTGTTTAACAGACGAACGAGTACTGTCTTATTCACCCCTTTGTCGCCGCCACCGCCACGCCTAAAGCGTCCAAATCGACCACCCTCAATTATGAACGAGAAAGTGGCCCCGCACCGGTCCATGATACGGAAACCATCCTTCCTGGAGATCGCAGACGAAGCCAGCAGCTACGATGACAGCTTCCTCGAATTCGACAGCGGCAAAGAGTCTCTCGATCTCTCATGACCGCGTGACAAACTATACGGGGGATTCTAATACTCTCCTTAGATGATGCAGCGTTTCGTTGGACTCGATAGATATGTTCTTTTAATTTCGGTTATGGTTATTACTCCGTTCATTATTCGTACGCCTACCTTACTTTATCGCTCGATCTTACTGACATCTTTTCACGGTATTGTTTTAATAGTTTAAGCCGTACTACATTTTTACTACTGCCCGACATGCTGAATGAGCTTTCTGCGCTTAACGAACTGATACCCAAGTCAAGGTGTGTTTCTGATGATAACGACACTTAAGGTTATAATCAGTATAGTATCTGTCCCCACTAAAGTTTAAACCCAGAAGAGTCATTTACCAGCTTATCTGATCCGCTGTCATCACACCCCCGTCATCACCCGTTCGCACTCAAACGTGTAACAGGGAAACCTGCCCGAACGCGTTGGAATTTGTGGTCACATGACGAGCTTGACACTTGTTGTCGGAATTTGCCGCCTACTATATCGTTGTGGCTTAAACCTTATTTCGTCGGTTTTCGGAGTGCGTAGGGACTTTTGTATTCCTTACGCGTTTCTTACGGGTTCCCTGTAAAACCTGAGTTGGCATTACTTCAGAAGCACGCGCCTGAGACTGCGGAAACTCAATATCCTAGCTCATGCATGGAGCTCAGTGCAAGCAGAGCGTCACCCTCTGTGTCATCATTTGCTACTCACCATCCACTAGGTAGTCGACGAGCCACTCGTATTCTTCAGAGCATGGGGTGTTACTGTTACTGTGACGCCAACGAAAGTCGTCATTCCAAACCAATCTCTTGTTGTCCGGAGGTGAAAGATGGGATCGAATTCCGTGAACAACTATTGTTCACCAATGATTGTCCACGGAATTCGATCCCATCTTTCCAAATAGTTGTCAAGTAGTCGCTACAGTACTCATCACTGTATACCCATAAAGGTGACCACCGATGGCCGTATGGAATACGGGTGGTACGGGTGTAAAGCCGTACCGTATACGGCACCCCCTCACAGGCCTGCCGGTACGGTGTGCAGCCCTATCAATGTCCTGAGAGCCGTGCGTGTATCGGCCTTGTGCTTCCGTTGAGCATTTCTGTCCTCCGTATTCTTACATAAACTCCAACTACAGCCATGTTCTTGTAGTCCATCTCCTCTTCTACCATCTGTTTTGCAGAGACTACTTTCACTTCTCTAACGAGCGCCTTACATGCATGTATCACCGCTTTCGCAGCAAGCTCAAGGCATTCCTGAGTCTTGGACGTCAGGTTGGCTTTCACACGAGAGGCTGCTACGAGTTGGGCAGTGGCGGCTGCTACCTCATTCGAGGCCACGATGAGCTGTTCGAGAGAATGCGTGACCGACAAAACGCCGTCCGCGCTCTCTATCAGGTTGGTAGCAGATGCCATAGCTTTAGCAGCAGGGAGAAGGCCCTCCGTCCATCTGTTGTCTCGCTTGTACAACTGCTGCACGGAGCTCGAACCCTTGCCTTGCGCAACGATATCTTGTTGAGTGTCGGTGGCAGCCTTGATGAGTCTTGTGATGGCGCTTGTGTTGGCTATGGCGGCGGACAGGATAGAATCATGTGTAGCAATTCCATGATTGGCCCGGTACAGTAGACGCACAGCAGACATAAAACATCAAAGAAACCCAATAGTTTTCGTACCAGCACCTTGATTGGTCCATGATCACGCTGCGTTGGACAGGAACCGCGTAGTAAGTAAAAGGATATTTTCATTGTCTAGTTATATATTACCATCACAGCTAAAATTTCCCATACATCTCGCATACTACTAGATAGTACATAAGTGAAATATAGGTACGTGCCGTAAACTGCATTTCTTTCATGACCCAGCAACTCCATTGTCAACTTGCGAAATATTTCCGTTCTCAGCGTACGACAACAGATCATTGTAAAAGGCTTGCAGAGCGGGAAATGCAGCATCGACTAGAGTCATTAGACTGACTTCATTCCAGCGACGGTTTTCCTGTCTCTGCTTCAACCCATCCAAAATCCATCGCACATCTTTGGCGAGTGCGGCTAATTCAGCTCTCGTCACATCGTTATTCAGGTCAGGTAAATGCTGCATTGTCGCTGCCATGAAAGTTGGAAGTTCCTGAAGCCAGTCAACATCAGAGTCCCAGCGCTTCCACACTTCCTTGATTAACGTCCACCGCTTCCCTTGGGAAGGGTTGGGAGAAATATCCTTGCTCGCAGGATCGACGCATAGAAGGATTTCCGCAAGGTAAACTTTGTCGAGGGTATGGAAAGATGCGAGAACATCATCGTGGAGAGAAATGCACCACTCTATATGACCGTCACGGGTCAGACGATTGCACCACTCGTCATTTTTCACTAAGGCCAAGATTAGATGGAAGTAAGAATGATGTCGAAAGTGAACGAGATAATTGGCGTCCTGCATTGTCAGGTTATAATCCGGATGTATGGCTGTAAAAAGAACGCCAGAAAGTTCATCCAGGAGCGTAGCGTCAATACCATGTGGCATGGAACTGCTTGTGAGAGAAGCTAGTTCTTCGCTAGCATCAGAAAGAGCTCTGAGCGCAGCATACCGAACTCGGGAGGATCTGTTGGCCAGACAATAGATAAGCACCTCGACATAGAAAAGTCGCTTGGCAGTGCTGCCTAGCCCATGCATGGCGCTCAGTGCGAGAAGAGCATCACCCTGCGAGTCTGCGTGGTCATCGGCTAATCCATCCGCCAGGTAGTCGATAAGCCAATCATATTCTTCAGAGCATGGGGTGTTCCCGTTACTGTGACGCCAATGAAAATCGCCATTCCAAATCAATCCCTCCCCGTCCGGAAGTGAAAGACCGAACCGATCTCCATGGACAATGATTGTTCTGAGAGCAGCGCGTGCGTCGGCCTTATGCTTCTGTTTAGCATCTGTTTTCTCCGTATTCCTAAGTTGACCGTAGGCCAGACGGGCATCCGTGAATGCATCGCGAATAAACCGACTTCTCTCCCCCCAAGAACGCCAAACTCTATATGCTTCCGAATGATATGGAGTAGATTCCGGCTGAATCCAAAGATGGACTAAGGCTTTACCATAAGTCACAGATAGGTCTGACCTGATAACACATGTCGCGAAGTTATCAGCTAAGCGTGCATATATTACCGAATAATCAAGCCCTGGCGACCATTGCACGCGAGGCACCATCTCAGCAGCAGCCTCAACAACTTCCGGGTTGGTGGATGTCTCTAATATCCAGCGTATGGCAGATGATTTATCATATGTGTCAGGAGTGCGAGTCGACTCGAATCTCTCGAGAAGGGAAAGGTTTTGAAAGAAATTGCACAGTAGATCTGGGAGGCAATTTTCGATGAATTCGGAGAACTCTTTGCAGATGGCTCCAATTAGAGTCGATCCTGCCGTTTGGAAAGGACTGTCGGGATGCATCACTGATATGAGGATGGTGGCCACATAGAAGAGGAAGCCCAAGGTTATGGTGCAGATAATGACGCTCGATATCGTGCATGATTGGGTCCACATGTTTGCGCTGAGCGACAAGCCGAAGAGGAGGAGTGAAATCTGGAGAAGTACGAGGAACGATCCCAATACAGTCTGGAGATGCCAACATTCTACTCCATCCAGCTTCCTCTGCCTCTGCAGGCCACGTTCTTGCAGAGATCCTCGCCCCCTAGCAGCCTTGTAAGAGTTCAACCACTGTTTTCCCATGACGGCGCCAAATGCAGCCAAGAGGCTGAATGAAAGGCTAGCATATGAAAGTGTCTGCATCCAGACTGTCGCAGAAGAAAATCCCGTGGACGAGGAAAGACTGCCGATGTCATTTACAGCATTTGGGTCAGCAACGATCTTGATCAACTCCAGCATAAGGATATTGGTAGTGTCTGCTGGGTTAGGTTGTGTTCCGATGATGAAGGTAGAGTTGACAGCTGAGAAAAGACCAGCCTGATTCTCCTGTTAGATTTGAATTGACAGATGCAGCACCAAACTCACGAAGACCAGGATGATGGCCATGTCATCATTCGCCCGTTCTAAGAAGTCATCGTCGTACTCATTGGAAACTCTCTTGTATGTCGCCCAAAACTTTGATTCGACGTCATGGCCACGTTCTTCCGCAATAGTTGACCCTCGTAGAACATCGAGAATATGTTCAAGGGTTTTTAACCTTTGACGGGATACGGTGAGATATCTAGATATCGCTCTGATTAATTGTTATTCACATACATCGCTGATTTCTCACTCGTACTCTCCTGCGGGGCCCTATCAAGCAGGTCTATAGGTAAGATGTATATTCAATTCAGTATGCCACTCACCCATCGGTGACTGGGAAATTTGCGCTGACAGATGCATGACAAGTTGGAGGTACTACGCTTTGTGCGTTTTGGTTGGAGTCGGACATGGCGGTGGAGAAAGGGAGGGCGATAGTAGCGATCTCATACCAAAAATATAGTTGCCACTGACGCCTGGTCTCCCCTAGTCAGCCTGAGACCCTACAGCAGGAAAACAGTTGTTCCTTCTCATGGACGCCAGTATTGGATTTAGCCACAGCCTTTGGGGTCGTTCGCCCTGACACACAAGCGTCCGACGAATCAAATAAGTCATTTGACCTCTGAAGTACTGGCAGGGTGTGAATACGTCGCTCGACTCCATGAGTTCCATGAGATGCTTGTCGAGATTAGAACACTTACATATGAATTTGTTGATCACCGGGCCCGAAGTTTTTCTGAGTCCACTACTGTTGGACTCGTGGAGATCAAGTGCATTTCACTCCTTGCTGCCCCTCGTTGGTCAATTGCCTGAGCGTCGACGACTTTGATTATAATTAGCAATATTGGTGTCAAATCAATAGGGTTCGTGGATAACCTTCATGCTTTCAACCATCAACTTCCCACGATGGCTTCGACCCACCGGGCGATGAGTACTTGAGTGTCAAGTCTATGTTACAAGTATAGGTACATGCTGTAAACTGCATTTCTTTCACCTAACAACTCCATTATCGACTGGCGAAATATTTCCATTCTCAGCGTACGACAACATATCATTGTAAAAGGTTTGCACAGCGGTAAATGCAGCATCGACTAGAGTCATTTCACCGACTTCATTCCAATGACGGTTTTCCTGTTTCCCATCCAAAGCCCATTGCACATTTTTGGCGAGTGCGGCCAACTCGGCTCTCGCGACATCGCCATTTGTCTAAGGTAAATGCTGCCTTGTTGCTGTTATGACAGTTGAAAATTCCTTCAGCCAGTCGTTGTCAACGAAGAGATACGTCCACGATCTCTCTTGGGAAGGGTTGGGATAAATATCCTTGCTCGCAGGTTCGATGCACTCTGTCGAGGGCAAGGGAAGATGTAAGAACTTTGTCGTGCAGAGAAATGCACCACTCTATATGGCCGTCGCGGGTCAGAAGTCGTCGTTTTTCTTTACCAAGGCCGACAATACACGCAAGTTACAACGGTTTCGAAGTTAGATGGAATAATAGATGTCCTGCATTGTCTGATCGTATCCAGATGTACTGTAGAAAGAGCGCGAGACAGTTCATCCGGGAGCGTAGCATCAACACCCCGCGGTATGGAGCTGCTTGTGATAGAAGACAGTTCTTTGCTAGCATCAGCAACAGCTCTGAGCGCAGCATTCCGAGTTCGGCATGCTGCCCTCAGAGCTAGTGCTTGCTGGTCAGACAGTAGATAAGCACCTTGACATAGGAAAGTCGCTCGGCAGAACTTCCTAGCCCATGTATGGCAATCAGTGCGAGCAGAGCGTCATCCTCTGTTTCATCATCTGACGTGTATCAATCTGCTATTTCATCTATGAGGTAGTCGATGAGCCAGTCATACTCCTCGAAGAGTATGACTGGCTAATCGACTAGCACACTCGGGTTAATCGTCGCCGTTGCCATCACAGTAGAGAACGTCTCTGTCGAGGGGTTCCCTGATTCTCCATATGCACCAGAGGATAGGAAGACGAGGGCAGCGCCGGGGCGGGGATGGTCACTTGACATGAACTAGACGACTGGTCGCAATTGATCATCTGCACGCTCTCTGAGCCCATCAAACGGCCACCAGATGCAAAGTTTGCATTGAATGTCTATTATAGACAAGGAGATCATGAGTGAACTGAGAGTCGAGTTGATAGCTCGCCGGACGTACCCGACCTGCCCGTGTAATGTTGTACTTCTCCGATACGGATGAGACCGCTAAATATCTAACATGAAAATTATTTAGCCCGTAGTTCGCAGTTGGATCTTTATAAGACAATTTACTTGACGTGTATTTGTGCAGGCATAGCATTGTCTTGGTTAATCGCAGAGCCGCCGATAAAAATCATTGTTGTGTAATCGCTTGCACCGGCCGGGTCTCATCCGAAATCTTGTATTTGCTCCAAGTCCCACGCGTCCACGGCGTAAGAGAATAGTAATGGATATATCCTAGAAAATATACGCTTAGCAGTTCACGGAGGGAAAGGAAACGAACATATTAAGGTATGTGAGAAGAAGAACATACTAGTATCATAGCAGCCTGGATTGCTGCAGGTCGAATGAAGGTGGATGAGGATCTTGTTAGGAAGTGGGGAAGACACGCGCACCAGCTTCGGACAACATACAGATTCAGTCAGATTAAGCACGAGGTCGAACATTCGAAGGTTCGAACGGTTCGGAGTGGTCGAACGCAAACCTAGAAGTAAGTTCAGTCCAGGGGACCTTAGACCGAACTTTGGCAGCACTAGTAATGGGGGTGAGAATTTTATTTTGACGTTGATGTGAAAGTAATAAGATTGTTGGTGAGAGAAGCTTTGTGCGGACCTGAGAAAGGGAGTGGTGGTGGGCGAACAAAAGAATACTGGGGACTAGATAGCTATGACGTTCAGCGGCGGATGACTCACTTCTGTGTTGTGCCTCGGCTAACTCAGACTACCATCAAAATTGTAGATAACCTTATTCGGACATGCTTTCAATCGTCGACCCACGTTTTGAAAGGAGTACCCGCGACGGACGAAAAGGATCGAAACGAGTCTATAACGAATGTATGTATGTAAGTACTACTCAGTCACGAGAGTCGAAAGACTAGGAGACTACTAGCCGACCTATAAGGAATGTATGTAAGTACTAGTAGATAGTCAGTATGACAGTAAGTAATGAATGAATGGAATCATACCTCAGTCTCGAGAGTCGAAAGACTGAGGTTGTATGCAGTACGAAAATTGTAATGTACGATGAACGGATTACGCAAGCTTGTGTGACGGTTATGATAGTGCTAGTAAGTCCTTATCGCCACTTACTTACAACACCACGATGGCTTCCATCCACCTCCCAGTAGATGATGAATGTCAAGTCTATGTTACTGTATCTGCAATAGTTGCCGGCACCCTTTTCCTTCCTCACGAAGAGGTTTTCCAGGACTGTGTCAAGGATGCACAAAATCTTGATAGTCCTCCACAAGGGATCAGAGTCCCCAGCTTCGCTTTTCTGATACAACACCCGAACCATGGCAACCTCTTGTTTGATCTTGGATTGAGAAAGGTATGTAACATTTTGATCATTGCATCACCAACTTAGATCTTCCAAGAAAGGGGAGGGTTATCCTCCTTCGGCGATGGAGAACGTTACTGCATTCAAACCAGAATGCGACGAAGACATCGTGGACAAAATTGCTAAGGGAGAACCTCCCATCGACCCTCGGGACATAAACATTGTCATTTATAGGTACGCGTTCCCAACGCCGACTTCAACCTTTGTCTTTCATGTCGTGTCTGCAGTCACCTACACTTCGATCACATCGGAGATCTCACACCATTCTCCCGCGCGACTCTCGTCATGGGTAAAGAATCGGAGGTTTTCCTAACGAATCCATACCCCAATAATCCACGAGGCAGACATAATGCTCTGCCAGCAGGTCAGCATGTATGCTATCTTGATTTTACACAGGACGCCTCTCCAGCGCAAGATATGCCACACTCGAGACTCATTCGACCGATGGGATCCTTCGACCGCGCTATCGACTTGTTTGGTGATGGCTCTCTCTATCTCATCGACGCACCCGGACACGCGAGCGGCCACATGGTTGCTTTGGCGCGCATCGCGAGTAATGTGTTCGTTCTTCTTGCGGCTGACACCTGCCACAGTCGCGAGTGTTATGTCCCGTCCTCCGCTGGTACTGTGAGGGAGATATCTTCGTTGAATTACCAACAGTGGGATGTGGCCAAGGTCACAGTCACGAAACTTATGGAGATGAGCCAGGAGGCCAACATCGTCGTAGTGCTGGCACATGAGGTCGAAGGACTGCAGGAGAAATGCGAGGACGATAGGATGCCTTTATTTCCCCAGCCGCTCAATGCGTGGGCAAGTCGGCAGCATGAGAAGAAGTTCGGGAAGTGATGGACATGACTGAATAACCGGAAGGAGGCCTTAGTAAGTTACTTGGCAAGCTGAATCCAAATACGCCGAATATTACATTCCACAAGCAAGTGCATCAGAGAGCTATTACCTAAGTGATACATTATATCCAAATACTTTATCAGTCCGTTTCATCAGTGTGCTAACCCGCACGCCTCATCGCCCCTAGACGATGTCTCGCTGCGCCCAGTTCCTTTTCCAGCTTCAAAATCTCCACCTGCTGCTTTATCTATCGTCTCTTAAACTCCCATACAACCATGTACTTGTACTCCGTCTCCTCTTCAACCATCTGCTTCGCGGAGCCTGCTTTCACTTGTCTGACGAGTGCCTTCATGGTTCTGTCACCGCGCTCACCGCAAGCTCAAGGCGTTCCCGAGTCTTAGACGTCAGGTTGGCCTTGACACGAGAGGCTGCTACGAGTTGGGCAGTGGTGGCTGCTACCTCATTCGAAGCCACGATGAGCTGTTCGAGAGAATGCGTGAGTGATAAGACGCTGGCCGCGCTCCCTATCAGGTTGGTAGCAGATGCCACAGCTTTAGCAGCAGGGAGAAGGCCCTCCGTCCATCTGTTGTTTCGCTTGTACAACTGCTGCACGGAGCTCGAACCCTTGCGTTACACAACGATTTCTTGTTGAGTGTCGGTGCCAGCCCTGAAGAGTCTTGCGATGACGCTTGTGTTGGCCAGGGCCGGCGGACAGGATAGAATCATGTGCAGAAATTCCATTATTGGTCAGGTGGGGTAGACGCACAGCAAACACAAATTGCCAAAGAAACCCAACCGGTTTCGTACCGGCACCTTGATTGATCCATGATCACGGTGCGTTGGACAGCATAACAGGAACTTGTTCTGCGTACGCCGTAGGAAGTATAAGGATATTACATAGGTGAAATATATGTAGGTACGTGCCATAAACTGCATTTCTTTCATGACTCAACAAGTGCATTGTCCACTTGCGAAATGTTTTCGTACTCACCGTACGACAACAGATCATTGCAAAAGGCTTGCACAGTGGGCAATGCAGCATCGGTTAGGGTCATAAGACCGACTTCATACCAGCGACGGTCTTCCTGTCTCTGCTTCAATCGCTCCAAAGCCTGTTGTACATCTTTGGTGAGTGCGGCTAACTCGGCTCTCGCGACATCGTCATTTGTGTGAGGTAAATGCTGCTTTGTCGCTGTTATGACAGTCGAAACTTCCTTAAGCCAGTCGCTGTCAAGAAAGGGGTGTGCCCACGATCTCTTGATTAACGTCCACAACCTCTCTTGGGAAGGGTTGAGAGAAATATCCTTGCTCGCAGGATCGATACGTAGAAGGATTTCAACAAGGTAAACTTTGTCGAGGGAAAGTAAAGATGCAAGTACTTTGTCGTATAGAGAAATGCACCACTCTATATGCCCGTCACGGGTCAGACGATTGCACCATTCGTCACTCTTCACCAAGGCAAACATTAGACGCAAGTAACAACAATTTCGCAAGTCGACGAGATGATTGTCGTCCTCCGTTATCGGGATGTGATCCGAATGTATGGCTGTAAAAAGAGCGCGAGACAGGTCATCCAGGAGTGTAGCGCCAACACCCAGTGGCATGGAGCTGCTTGTGATAGAAGCTAGTTCTTCGCTAGCGTCAGAAACAGCCCTGAGAGCAGCATGCCGAACTCGGGAGGTTCTGCTGGCCAGACAATATATAAGCACCTTGACATAGGAAAGTCGCTTGGCAGAGCTTCCTAGTCCGTGCATAGCGCTCAGTGCGAGCAGAGCATCACCTTTTGTTTCGTCATCTGATGTGGATAGATCTGCTGTTCCATCTACCAGGTAGTCGATGAGCCAGTCGTATTCTTCAGAGCATGGAGTATCCCCATTACCGTGACGCCAACGAAAGTCGCCATTCCAAATCAATCTCTCATCTCCCGGAAATGAAAGATAGTATCGATCTCCATGGACAATGATTGACATCTGCTTTCTCCGTATTCTTAAGTTGACCGTAGGCATGATGTGCATCCGTAAATGCATCATGAATAAACCGACTTCTCTCTCCCCAAGAATGCCAAACACTAAATTCTCCCGGATGAAATGGAGTAGATTCCGACTGAATGCAAAGATGGGCCATGGCTTTACCATAGGTCACGGATAGGTCTGACTTGATAACGCACGTCGCGAAGTTATCAGCTAAGCGTGTGTATACTACCGAAGGATCAAGCTTCGGCGGCCATTGTGCGCGAGGTACCATCTCAGCAGCAACCTCGACAACTGCCGGGTTCGTGGATATCTCTAGTATCCAACGTATGGCGGATGATATACCGTCTATGTTAGGAGCGCGGGTCGACCCGGATCTCACTAGGAGTAAAAGGTTTAGAAAGAAATGATATAGATTCGGAAGGTTATGTTCGACGATGAAATAATGGATGAGCCAACGTTCAATGAACTTGAACAAGTCTTTGCAGATGGCTCCGATTAGGGCTGATCCTGCTGTCTGGAAAGGACTATCGGGATACATCACTGATATGAGGATGGTGGACACATAGGAGATGAAGCCCAAGGTTGTAGTGCAGATGATGACGCTCGATATTGTGCGTGATAGGGTCCACATGTTTGCACTGAGCGACAAGCCAAAAAGGAGGAAGGAGATCTGGAGAAGTACGAGGAATGATCTCAAGACAGTCTGCAGACGCCAACGTTCTAGCCCATCCAGTTTCCTCTGTCTCTGCAGGCCACGTTCTTGCAGAGACCCTCGCCCCCTAGCAGCCTTATAAGAGTTCAGCCACTGCTTTCCCATCACAGCCCCAAACGCGGCCAAGAGGCTGAATGAGAGGCTAGCATATAAAAGTGTTTGCATCCAGACTGTCGGAGAAGAGAAGCCCGTGGACGAGGAAAGGCTGCCAATGTCATTTACAGCATTTGGGTCAGCAACGATCTTGATCAGCTCCAATATGAGGAAATTGGTAGTGTCTGCTGGGTTAGGTTGCGTGCCAATGATGAAGGTAGAGTTGACGGCTGAGAAAAGACCAGCCTGATTCTCCTGTTATACTACTTGAATCGAAAGACGCAGCACCAAACTCACGAAGACCAGGATGATGGCCATGTCATCATTTGCCCGTTCTAAGAAGTCATCGTCGTACTCATTGGAAACTCTCTTGTATGTCGCCCAAAACTTTGATTCGACGTCATGGCCACGTTCTTCCGCAATAGTTGATCCTCGTAGAACATCGAGGATATGTTCAAGGGTTTTTCACCTTTGACGGTATACGGTGAGATATCTAGATATCGCTCTGATTAATTGTTATTCACATACATCGCTGATTCCTCGCTCGTAATGTCCTGCGTGGCCCTATCAAGCAGATCCATAGGTAAAATGTACATTCATTTCCGTCTGCCACTCACTCATTGACCGGGAAATTTGCGCTGACAGATGCATGACAGGTTGGAGGTACTTTGCTCTGTGGGTTTTGGTTAGAGTCTGACATGGCGGTGGACAAGGGAAGGTAATGGTAGCGATTCGATATTGAAAATATAGTTTCCACTGATGCCTAATTAGCCTCAGACACTTCAGCAGGAAGAGAGTTGTTCCTTCTAATAGACACCAGCATTGCATTTAGCTACAGCCTTGGCGCCGTTCGCCCCGGCACATGAGCACCTGACGAACCAAATGTCGGAATATTTCGGGCGTAATTGAAGTCTTTCGCATTTCGCATGTGATAAGATAAAATTTACCTACATATATAGTCGTATCTACGAGTCGAGTACCTTTGCGCGTTTGCAAAGGGTTCCCTGCCTATAATATTTCTTAGCGCAGCCGTGAAATTCCAACACCAAATGGATGGCTGGGGCTCTGAAGTACTGGCAGGGTGTGAAAATGTCACTCGAGTCCATGAGTTCCATGAGACACTTGTCGAGATTAGAACACTTCAACAGATGAATTTGTTGATGGCCTGGCCAGAACCATAGTTTTTCTGAGTTCAATATCATTGGACTCGTGGAAAGCAAGTGCAATTCACTCGTTGCTGCCCCTCGTTGGTCGACACATTTCATTATCTAGAACTTCGATTATAATTAGCATTGGCGTCAAATCAATACGCTGGTTCATAGATGACCTTATTCGGGCATGCTTTCAACTGTCAACTTCCCACGGCTTCCATCTACCGGTGGGCGGTGTCGATCAGTGTCAAGTCTTTTCCATCCTCACAAAGAGGTTTTCCAGGACTGTATCACCTTGGATGCGCAAAATATTAGAGTCCTCCACAAGGGATCAGAGTCCCCAGCTTCGCTTTTCTGATACAACACCCGAAGCATGGGAACCTCTTGTTTGATGTTGGATTGAGAAAGGTATGTAGTATTTTGATCATCGCATCACCAACTTAGATGCTCCAAGAAAGGTGAGGGTTATCCTCCCTCGGTGATGGAGGATATTACTACATTCAAACCAGAATGCGACGAAGACATCGTGGACGAAATTGCTAAGGGAGGACCTCCCATTGACCCTTAGGACATAAACATTGTCATTTATAGGTACGCGTTCCCGACGCCGATTTCGACCTTTGTCTTTCATGTCAGGTCTGCAGTCACCTACACTTCGATCACATTGGAGATCTCACATCATTCTCCCGCACGACTCTAGTCATGGGTAAAGAATCAGAGGTTTTCCTAACGAATCCATACCCCTATAATCCACGAGGCAGACATAATGCTCTGCCAGCCGGTCAGCACATATGCTATCTTGATTTCACCCAGAACGCATCTCCAGCGCAAGATATGCCACACTCGAGACTCATTCGACCGATGGGATCCTTCGACCGCGCTATCGACTTGTTTGGTGATGGCTCTCTTTATCTCATCGGCGCGCCCGGACACGTGGGCGGCCACATGGTTGCTTTGGCGCGCATCGCGAGTAACGCGTTCGTCCTCCTTGCGGCTGACACATGCCACAGTCGCTAGTGCTATGTCCCGTCCTCCGCTGGTACGGTGAGGGAGATATCTTCGTTGAATTACCAGCGATGGGATGTGGCCAAGGTCACGGTCACGAAACTTATGGAGATGAGCCAGGAGGCCAACATCGTCGTAGTGCTGGCACATGAGGTTGAAAGACTGCAGGAGAAATTCGAGGACGATAGGATGCCTGTATTCCCCCAGCCTCTCAATGCGTGGGCAAGTCGGCAGCTTGAGAAGAAGTTCGGAAAGTGATGGACAAGACTGAATACGTAACAGGAAGGAGGCCTTACTTGGCGAGCTGAATCATAATACGCCGAATATCACATTCCACAAGCAAGTGCGTTAGAGAGCTACTACCTAAGTAATACAACATATCGAAATCTTTTATCAGTCCATTTCATCAGTGTGGTAACCCGCACGCCCCATCGCCCCTAGACGATGTCTCGCTGCGCCCAGCTCCTTTTCCGGCTTCAAAATCTCCACCCCCTGCTCCATCTCACGCCTCTTAAACTGCAATACAGCCATGTTCTTGTAGCCCGTCTCCTCTTCAACCATCTGCTTCGCGGAGACTGCTTTCACTTGTCTGACGAGCGTCCTACATGCTTCTGTCACCGCTTTCGCAGCAAACTCAAGGCATTCCCGAGTCATGGACGTCAGGTTCACCTTCACATGAGAGGCTGCTACGAGTTGGACAGTGGCAGCTGCTACCTCATTCGAGGCCACGATGAGCTGTTCGAGAGAATGCGTGCCCGACAAGACGCCGTCCGCGCTCTATCAGGTTGGTAGCAGATACCATAGCTTTAGCAGCAGGGCTAAGGCCCTCCGTCCATCTGTTGTTTCGCTTGTAGAATTGCTGCACGGTGCTCGAATCCTCGCGTTGCGCAACGATTTTTCTTTTGAGTGTCGGTGGCAGCCTTGATGAGTCTTGCGATGACGCTTGTGTTGGCCATGGCAGCGGACAGGATATAATTATGTGTAGCAATTCTATTATTGGCCCGGTGGAGTAGACGCACAGCAGACATAAAACATCAAAGAAACCCAATGATTATTGTACCAGCACCTTGATTGATCCATGATTAAGCTGCGTTTAATTGGACAGGAACTTGTCCTGCATGGTAGGAAGTATAAGTTGTTGAATTATATGACCATCACAGCTAATAATTCCCATACACCTTCAAGTTGTATAGTACTAGATACATAGGTGATGTATAGCTATCTGCAGTAAACTGCATTTCTTTCACGACCCAACAGGTCCATTGTCGACTTGCGAAATGTTTCCGTTCTCAGCGTACGACAACAGATCATAGTAAAAGGCTTGCACAGCGGGCAATGCAGCATCGACTAGAGTCATTAGACCGACTTCATACCAGCCACGCTTTGCCTGTCTCAGCTTCAATATGTCCAAAATCTCCTGCACATCTTTGGCGAGTGCGGCTAACTCGGCTCTCGCGACATCGTCATTTGTGTGAGGTAAATGCTGCCTTGTCACTGTTATGAAGGTTGAAAAGTTGTTAAGCCAGTCGTTCTTAGGAAAGAACGCCCATGATCTCTTGATTAACGTCCACAACCTCTCCTGGGAAGGTTTGAAAGAATTATCCTTGCTCGCAGGTTCGATGCATAGAAGAATTTCAGCAAGGTAAACTTTGTCGAGGGAAAGGAAAGATGTAAGAACTTTGTCGTATAGAGAAATGCACCACTCTATATGGCCGTCACGGGTCAGACGATTGCACCATTCGTCACTCTTCACCAAGGCAAAGATTAGACGCAAGTAACAACGATTTCGCAAGCCGACGAGATGGTCGTCGTCCTGCGTTGTCGGGTTGTGATCCAGATGTATGGCTGTAAAAAGAGCGTGAGACAGTTCATCCAGGAGCGTAGCGTCAACACCCTGTGGCATAGAGCCCCTTGTGATAGAAGCTAGTTCTTTGCTAGCGTCAGAAACAGCTCTGAGCGCAGCATACCGAACTCGGGAGTATCTGCTGGTCAGGCAATATATAAGCACCTTGACATAGGAAAGTCGCTCGGCAGAGCTTCCTAACCCATGCATGGCGCTCAATGCGAGAAGAGCGTCACCTTCTGTTTCGCCATCTGATGTGTATAGATATGCTATTCCATCTACCAGGTAGTTGATGAGCCAATCATATTCTTCAGAGCATGGGGTGTTCCCGCTACTGTCACGCCAACGAAAGTCGCCATCCCAAATCATGATCTCTCCATCTGGATGTGAAAGTTGGGATCGAATTCCATGGACAATGATTGTTCTGAGAGCAGTGCGTACATCGGCCTTATGCTTCCGTTGAACATCTCTGTCCTCTGTATTCCCAAGTTGACCATAGGCGAGACGGGCATCCGTGAATGCATCGCGAATAAACCGACTTCTCTCCCCCCAAGAACGCCAAACATTCCGTTCATCCCAATGATATGGAAGGGATCCTGACTGGATGCAAAGATGGGCCATGGCTTTACCATAGGTCACGGATAAGTCTGACTTGATAACACCCGTCGCGAAGTTATCAGCTAAGCGTACATATAATGCCCAAGAATCAAGCTTTGGCGGCCATTGCGCGCGAGGTACCATCTCAGCAGCAGCCTCAACAACTTCTGGGTTCGTGGACGTCTCTAGTATCCACCGTATGGCGGATGATATACCGTATATGCTAGGAGTGCGGGTCGACTTAGATCCCACTAAAAGGGAAAGGTTTCGAAAGAAATTGTGTAGATTTGGGAGGTGATATCCGAGGAAGAAATAATCGGGGAGCCAGTATTCGATGAACTTGAACAAGTCTTTGCAAATGGTTCCGGTTAGGGCTGATCCTGCTGTCTGGAAAGGACTGTCGGGATGCATCACTGATATGAAGATGGTGGCCACATAGAAGAGGAAGCCCAAGGATGTAGCACAGATAATGACGCTCGATATCGTGTGTGATTGGGTCCACATGTTTGCGCTGAGCGACAAGCCGAAGAGGAGGAGCGAAATCTGGAGAAGTACTAGAAATGACCCCAAGACAGTCTGGAGACGCCAATATTCAAGCCCATCCAGCTTCCTCTGCCTCTGCAGGCCACGTTCTTGCAGCGATCCTCGCCCTCTAGCAGCCTTGTAAGAGTTTAGCCACTGTTTTCCCATCACAGCGCCAAACGCGGCCAAGAGGCTGAATGAGAGGCTAGCATATAAAAGCGTCTGCATCCAGATTGTCGCAGAAGAAAATCCTGTGGATGAGGACAAACTGCCAATGTCATTTACAACATTTGGGTCAGCAACGACCTTGATCAGCTCCAGTATGAGGCTATTGGTAGTGTCTGCTGGGTTAGGTTGCGCTCCGATGATGAAGGTAGAGTTGACGGCTGAGAAAAGACCAGCCTAATTCTCCTGTTAGACTTGAATCGACAGATGTAGCACCAAACTCACGAAGACCAGGATGATGGCCATGTCGTCATTTGCCCGCTCTAAGAAGTCATCGTCGTACTCATTCGAAACCCTCTTGTATGTCGCCCAAAACTTTGATTCGACGTCTTTGCCACGTTCTTCCGCAATAGTTGACCCTCGTAGAACATCAAGAATACGCTCAAGAGTTTTTAACCTTTGACGCGATGCGATGAGATATGTAGATATCGCTCTGATTAATCGATATTCACTCACATCGCTGATTTCTCGCTCGTACTCTCCTGCGCGGCCCTATCAAGCAGATTCATAGGTAAAGTGTACATTCAATTCAGTCTGCCACTCACTCATTGACCGGGAAATTTGCGCTGACTGGTGCATGATGGCAGGTTGGAGGTACTGTGCTTTGTGGGTTTTGGTTGGAGTCAGACATGGCGATGGAAAAGGGAAGGTAATAGTAGCAATTCGATATTGAAAATATAGCTTCCACTGATGCCTAGTCAGCCTGAGACCTTTCAGTAGGAAGAGAGTTGTTCCTTCTAATAGACGCCAGCATTGCATTTAGTTATAGCTTTGGGGTCGTTCGCCCCGGCACATGAGCATCCGACGAATCAAATGGATCGTTAGGCCACTGAAGCACTGGCAGGGTGTGAAAATGTCGCTCGAGTCCACGAGTTCCATGAGACGCTGATCGATGGACTCTGACGCTGGTTTGTGTTGGAAATTGGTAATCCACAAATTGGACTTGAGGGAGATTGAATTGTAGGGCTGGAATGGTCTAGTGGTTAAGACGTCCCCCCGGAGTCGGGAAGGCTCAGGTTCAATCCCTGGTCCTGCCATAATTTTGGGTTTCTCACAGTTTGAACATTCATCGCCGTCTAGTCTATAATGCCAACTTCGACCTTTGCCTGTCATGTCCAGTCTGCAGTCACCTACATTTTGACCACATCGGAGATCGCACACCATTCTCCTGCGCAACTCTCACAGTGGGGTTAGCAATATTTAATACTGGTTTGAGTGTTATGGGAAACGTGAAGGTAATACTTAGTAAGGTAGGGCTCGTGCACAAACCACCACATGTGACCTTGTTGTGACTGGCTGTGACCCGAGGTGACCTTTATGCGGAGAGAACCGAGAGGTATTATATAAGCACTACCGGTACGTAGTGTTGTGTCTATATGCTAATGATAATAATATAAGGCTTATCGAAATATGTATGGTATAAATGGCAAGGTCAACTGGGACGGGAGTGCCAGCGGCATATATGGCTAATTATATAGTGAATGCTAGTAAGAAATAAGTCAGTACCAAAATGTCATATTTCAGCTTCCTCGAGTTCCAAGATGATTAAGTCAGGAAGCACTCGGTGACCATGGTATTTCTTCGCGGCCCAAGCGGCTTGCTTTCCTGTTAAGCCTTTCTGGTAGGCATTCATAAATCTACGAGAACGGCGTGCATATCTGAGTTCAGGAATGGGATTCCAGTAGTGTTTGGATTGATGTGGGTGGGCTGTGAACACTGAGATACGAAAAAAGATGTGAGATGTGTAGCTCACCTGCACATTTTCCTTCTCTTCCTTCCGCTCTTTGCTGATCCTAGTCTTCTTGGTATTCCTTTGCGCATATTCACGAAGATTATTCAGGTGGCCTAATGCACGTTTAGGCATTGTCCAGCCCTTGAGTAGTTTGACGGTGGAGAGTCTACTTTTGGGTAGTGTTCCCTGGCTTGTCACGCACAAACATCCGTTCCGCTGCTCATAACATTCATTTTCTTAATGGCCGCTACAAATTTGGGATATTCAAAAATCCAGCTCTGCAGGGTTGTTCAAAATTCAAATCCGCAGAACACTGCGAGATTATTTTTTCCGAAAATTGAGATTTACGAGGGCCATTAACTTTATACTGGAAAATCACGCAAAGTCACTCTTTGGCCGTCACACTGTAGCGGTGTGTGTAGGAGCCCTACCTTATTTAGATTGACATTTAAGTAAAAATATAATTTAAAACATTGAAGATATCTTGCACGAAAAGTAAAATATGAAATATGTACGAACACTTTTTGCCAACGGAACGTTAACTGAAATATGAAATATAAATTGAATTTTCAGGTTGGCCTAAACTTCAAAATTGACCTTTGCATTTACGACACCATAAATCTTCTAGTATCGCACGTGACTGAATGGCTGCCAAAGCACCAAATTTAGACAATAACTTAGACAAGCCTTAATATTCTAAATTCCGCCAGATAATTAAACCAGGCTTCGTCGGCCGTTAAAATCAATCGCCCACTCACGTCGTAATTACCAGCCAAACTGATTTCTTGCATTTGCTAAAGAAATTAGCTTGATTGGTAATTACGACGTCAGTGGGCGATGACATCGGGCGATTGATTTTAACGGCCGACGAAACCTGATGTTTTGCTTCACATTTAATTATCTGGC
>CAKNEV010000128.1:0-75157 GCA_930272055.1 Rhizopogon roseolus
TCACGATCGGTGACGCCGTCACTCGCTGTGACGGTCTGTGAGCGGACCGTCCGTTTTCGCGTTCGCAGCTGCACTTCTTGCCATATGTAGCTTATTGTCACGCGTTTGCACTGAACGCGACGCGTCTCTATCACCATAGCAAACACAATAGCTGCAGCCTTCGAACTCCACCTTGGCCGACTATGCACATAGCGTTAATGCATTACTTTCTCGTACAGTCAGGGGCACGGCCTTTTTGTCTGTTCCCAGCGTCAACCTCGCTCAATAAAATATGAGCCAGAAGATGATCTGATCAACCTCTCTCTTTACGACTCCCCAGCTGGCTGGATCAGCTGCTACTTCCTTTTTTTGCGATACGACTCATCAAGACGATATGACAAACACCCGGCCCAACCGTCGCCCAACCTTCCCCTCGACACTAGTAAAACCACAAATCCAAAAGATCAATACAAATGCACCAACAATTGTCGACGACGAAAGCTTCTTCAGTCCCGACTCGCCTCCGGACAATTTTTCCAGGCGTATCCCTGTCCCTGCACACGTATACCACACACCCATCACACACCGTCGCACGTCGCCACCTAGACGGTCAATGGAACGTCGGAGAGAGCAGGACGACATCGAAGAGATTGTGCGCTTCCTAAACAAGGTCTCCTGGTGTATGATACGCATGTACAAAGCGATCTCGGTGGTCGTGATATCGGTCTTTTATGGGACGATAGCCACTTTTCAGTGGCTTGTTGTCGTTGCCTTTGTGGTTCAGGTGATCATGTCCATGAGCCCTTCCGTGAGTCTGCGTTTATATTCTGGTTGGTTGTTTTGAACTATATTCTTTAGCCTGCGCGAAGTGACCTTGGAGGCGGCTTCATAAGCCCACTCGTCAAGCAGCTCACGTCAACGGTGGTTGCGACAGGTCATTCCAAGGCCAATCATTCGCCACATTCCCGTACCAGCGAAATTGCGGTTCTAAGCTTCCTCTCCGATCAAATAGATCATGCACATGATTTATTGACAGTGGTCGGGGGACTAGGTGACGATGCATTTTTTAGGCATCATCAAACCAAGTACGTACCCTTTTGGCACATTAAAAGCATTGAAGTTCAATCAGCGCAAGTGTGCGGCATTTTCTAAGCAACGTCCAGAGTGACTCTTTGTCTGGCGGTGACAAAACAGAGGTCAATTTGAATATTGACTTTGGAGGTCTCGACTCCACTCTCATCCAAAGTCTATCCCCGCACGGTTTCATAGGGAGAACGGTAAATTAAATCGCTTTCATTAATATCTTGATACTCATTGGCATCAGATCTCTCATGCCCTAGACGAGGTGACATATCATTCCAAACGTACTCAACCGGCCTTTCTTACAAGAAGAGGTGCCGTGCGGGAATCACGTCTCGATAGCGTATTCCTGCTTGCGGCTTCTAATCTGCTCCTCGAATTCACTTTCATTTTATCACAAACGGAGAGCGCCATTGCCGACGTGGAAACCATCCATCGCCAGCTATCACGTAATCTTCCAGAAGGTTTCAAGTTGGCAAGCCTTCAAAGTCGTAAAGCAGCCACCTCAAAACGCTCGATATGGTCTGTCCTTACGAGTCAAACAAGAGCTGTTGAAGAAGACAGCATACAGGCCTACATGGGGGGCTTGGATACCATCATTGCCAACCTGCGACAGCTAAAGGCCTACCTGGAGTGGATTACAAGCCAGTTGGTGAGTCCTATCGTCGTTCACTTGGTCTCCCCGCTCATTTTGCATGGCAGAGTCAACGGTCTCTCCTGCCAAGCGACTCGATCACGTCCTTGCATACTGGCCAGTCTTGTTCATCTGCCCTTCGGGAATTGTTGGATCGTGCAAGCAGCGCCTCAAAGAAGCTGAGCAGTTGTTGTCGTTGCCCGGACTCCAAGGACCCTACGGCCCCCACAAGGGTGGAATTAAATATCCCTGGCAGCCGCACACTTTAAATACCGATCTCATCCATTAAAGCTCAACTTTAGGTTATATGCTAATTATGCTAATTATGCAGCCGTATGATAGTATTTGTTTTTGCAAGGTGTGTAGTAGGACAGCTACCGTGTACTTAATATGTCATAGTCTTCTCTAAGGCAATTAAAAGAACAATTGTATTACAACTTACAACTTTCACGACGCTTCACAGAATGATATAAATGCTGAGAGCAATACGCGTCGTATTGTGAGATGCGAGGAATGAGTGCAGACGAAGCGGCTCCTCGAAAGTATGGATGGACAAGAACTATGGACAGGTTGGCGATCTCCATACCAGCAGTACGCAGACCCCCAAAAGACATTGCATGTTCGGATAAGACTGCATCAAAACCAGTGTATCGGACTTTGCGGAAAAAGCGAGGAACTTACTGTTACGGGACCGGTCGTTTTTCGTGTTCGCAGCTATACTTTGTCCGGATATGACAAGTCTCTCGACTCACATCTCAATTACCTCCCGATTGAACTCCCTGTCTGACACGACCTCGACATAGGGCAACGAAACTGTTAACGTACATAGTAGTGTTATACCAGCTACATCCTCCGGATCCGGAGCCGCCGGGCGGATGCCTTCATTTTGAACTTTACCCTGGCAAATTTTCCTTCCCGGCAGCAACATTACTTCAATTTCTTGTACAAGGCTGACATAAACCCACAATCGTTTCGTGTGGTTATCTCTATACAATAAACTCGAAACGCCGGCGGCTCGGTCGCAATTGTGTCCAGCCCCTTATGCAGTATTTCCGAGCCGATTGCACTCCACTTTTTGGTCTGTCTCTGCGCTTGCGCATCGCGCTGCGCTGCTTCTTATACAGCATTTTAACATTTCTTCATCCCTATCCTTCATATTCCGCTGTTGTCACATCATCGTCATGTACTCCATCTCGCTCCCTATTCGTTATGCCATTGTTGAGCATTTCATCCCTATCATTGCGTCTTATCGGCACTGTCACTACATGGGCGTCGTTCTTCATCCCTATCCTTCAATTTCTTGTACAAGGCTGACATAAACCCACAATCGTTTCGTGTGGTTATTATTTATAAATTTCTCGTACTACTAAGGTAAAGGTTTCGCTCTCAGAGCCTTCGCAAGCTCGCTTTGCGCTTCATCACGAAGATACCGATCATAGATCACCTGAAGCTTGTCTTTATCCTAAAACATCAACAACATAAGCAAGGCCAGTCTTCGAGCACAACACACTTACGTTCGTAGTTTTGTTGACGCTGTCGCGCGTAGCCAAGTGCTCAGCATACTCGCTCCAACCATCGCCAACCTGTGCTCGATCATATCCTCGGTGTTCAGTGAGGATATACTCCCGAGATACCCAAGGTGCAATTGCAACATCGACCAAACCGAAATCTTCCCCAGCAAAGTACGGCCCCTTGACCTGCTGCGCGAGCTTTCTCTGCGCATCGTAAAGTTCCTGGCGTGCAGCGTCCCGAAGTTCTTTGGTCTGTGCTTGGACAAGACGATACCATGCAGGAATAATCGCCTTTGACGTGTGCTCGATCCAGAGGCGCGCACGGGCACGCTCAAATGGATCGGTGGGGAGGAGGTGAGGTTTATGGTCGGGGTAAGCATCTTCGAGGAACTCGCATAGGATGAGCGATTCGTATAAAGCTTTACCCTGGTACTCGATCGCGGGGACGAGCCCCTTAGGATTGATATCTACGCGGGGGTGAATGTGTGACAAGGGCTTAAGGTGTAGTCTTTAGATAACGTACCGAGGAAATGCTTCTCCTTTTTATAGGGATTCACCTCCTTGTATTGGTATGGTATACCTTTCTCCTCCAAGGAAATCCAGACACGCTGGTTAAAGGGACAGAACTAGACGAGACGTAGAATTTTCAGGCTTCATCTGAATGCTCCAGGTGAAGGGAGTGAAGAATCTCACCCATCCTGAGTAAAACACTAGATTCTGCTTCGTTTGGTGCTTTGCGACTGTTTCTGCGGCGTTACCGCTCGCAGTGGGATAGATATTCTCGTCTGGGATACCCATTGTTAGCGTGAGGGATAATCAAAGATCAGTAGTGTCTTATAAATTAGAATGCTCAGGGGGTATGTCGCATTTGTAAGTAATATGATGTCACATTCCTGCAGCCGGCCCGCATTTCCTCATTTCTTGTTGTTACACTCAGATGACGTGGCCTGAATCATTTTGTTTTCATTTTACCTATTTCCAATCTAAAATGGATTTCTGACATTGGGCTGTGATCTTTTCAGCACGAGTCAACATTTGCTTATTTTTAGCGCTACAATCGGCCCGGTAAATTTTTGCAAAATCATGCACAGAATATCACAAGGAAGTGATTTGGCGTATTTTCTATGTAGGGGTGCCGCCAAATTTTGACCCTCAAAAGATCTTAAATGACAGGTTTCGGAGAGTGGTCTCAGGAAAAATCAGTCTTTCATAGTGTCTGAAATGATTCGGTATGTTTGGTTATCGTCGGTTTATCATATCATCTTGCATTTCGTTGAAACATGGCTGCGGAAGAGTGGGGTTTCGACTCCCCGCCTTAGAGACTTTTTTTGATGAGCTCAGCAAATTTATTTTTGGTATTTTGAATTATCATACTTCCATTTTCAACATCGACAACAATCTGGTAGTATATCCGATAAGTACTCCCCCCGTTGTGCTTGAAACATTTCTGAGGGAGAGCGGCGTTCGACTCCCCACTTGTCATACTGGAAACATGACTCATCAGCAGACTTTTTTTTTTGACAAGCTCAGTAAATTTGTTTTTGTGTCGGGTTGCCATGCTTCCATTGACAACTATCTGGTAGTGTATTGGAAACCCGAGTCACGTGCCGGCGAGGTCAGCGAATCCCGCCCTGAAAAGGCAACCGATCGGACTCACGTGCGCTTCCCAGGCGTTTTGGCTGGGCGCCACCGTAAATTTCTCGAGATAAGTACTCCTGTTGGTCATAATTGAAACATGGCTGAGGGAGAACGGCATTCGACTCCTCGCTTGTCATGCTTGAAGCATGAGTTCGAGAGATTTTTTTTTTGTTGGATAAGCTCAGTAAATTTTTTTTAGTTGCGAATTATCATGCTTCTATTTTCAACATCCACAACTATCTGGTAGGGCATCGGATAAGTACTCCCGCCTGTCGTGCTTGAAACATGGCTAAGGGAGAGCGGCATTCGACTCCCTGCTGGTCATGCTTGAAACATGACTTCGGGAGACTTTTTTTTGATTCTTTTTCTTTTATCAGTAAATTTGTTTTTTTGTTTCGAATTATCATGCTTCTATTTTCAACTTCATCGACAACTTCTGCAAGTGCATCGGATAAGTACTCCCGCCTGTCGGGCTTGAAACATGGCGAAGGGAGTC
The DNA here is from genome assembly GCA_930272055.1 of Rhizopogon roseolus. Taxonomy (NCBI): domain Eukaryota; kingdom Fungi; phylum Basidiomycota; class Agaricomycetes; order Boletales; family Rhizopogonaceae; genus Rhizopogon; species Rhizopogon roseolus. The sequence continues at coordinate 5,339 of CAKNEV010000128.1, forward strand.
TCAGCGGCGTTCGACTCCCTGCTTGTCAGGCTTGAAACATGACTTCGGGTACCGGGTGACTTTGTTTGATAAGCTCAGCAAATTTGTTTTTGGTGTTTTGAATTATCATAATTCCATTTTCAACACCCACAACTATATGGTGGTATATCGGATCAGTGCTCTCGCCTGTCATGCTGGAAACATGGCTGGGGGAGAGCGGCGTTCGACTCCCAACTTGTCATGCTTGAAACATGACTTCGCGAGACCTTTTTTATAAGCTCAGTAAATTTGTTTATTCTCTCGAATTATCATGCTCCCATTTTTCACATAGACAAATATCTGGTAGTATATCGGATAAGTTCTCCCGCCTGTCGTGCTTAATACATGGCTAAGCCGCGCGTTAAGCTCAGTAAAACTCTTATTTTGTCCCTCGAATTATTATACTTCCATTTTCCATATCGATAACTATCTGGTAGTGTATCGGATAAGTATTCCCCCCCGTCATGCTTGAACCATGGCTGAGGGAGAGCGGTGTTCGACCCTCCGCCTGTCATGCTTGAAACATGACTTCGAAGTTCGGGAGACTTTTTTAACTTCAGTAAATTTGTTCTTTGTTTCGAATTATCATGCTTCCATTTTTAACATCAACAACTATCTGGTAGTCCGATAAGTACTCCCGCCCGGCATGCTTGAAACATGCCTCAGTCAGAGCGGCGTTCGACTCCATGCCTGTCATGCTGGAAACATGACGAGTCTTTTTATTTTTGACAACTTGAAGCTCAGTAAATTTGTTTTTTGTTTCAATTATCATGCTTCCATTTTCAACATTGACAACTATCTTGTAGTGTATCGGATAAGTACCCACACCCGTCATGCTTGAAACATGACTGAGGGAGAGCAGCGTTTGAACCCCTTAAAACATGACTTCCGGATTTTTTCATGCCTTTCCATTTCTGGTAGTGTATCGGATAAGTACTTGAAGCCGCCTGAGCGGCGCGCTTATACTCATCTACATTGGTAATCGATTGATGAAGTCTAGCTATAGTGTGCAATCTAGCAACCAAGTCTTCTGTAAAATTCAGTCTGTCTTGCTTGTAAGAAAACTCGAGCACTTGTTAACAATAAAAACAATGCGCAATCGGGATTCACGGCTGATAATCTCCTGCAGGAACGTAGCTACAGAAGGCTATTGGGACCATTCCCAAAGTATTCACTAAGAATATATTCATCACATAAACATACCAGGACACCCATAGGGTCTTTCTCCAGAGATAATGTTCCTCTTTGTTGTGGAGTAGCGCAGTAGAGAAGCTGCCAGTAGATCATCACAAATAAGTACATAGAACGATGTGTGACGGAAAAAATAACGTGTCCAGCGATGTGTTGGGCATTGCGCACACATTTCCATATGCAACACATGATTATGGTAGTACCAATATCGTACTCGCACCATCCTGCTGAGCTATTGCAAGGGAGTTCTCTCCCGCGTTCTGCGTGCTTCCAGTCCTCCAATTAGCATGTACATCAACTACTTTTATCACCTCTCCTTCTACATCTGCTTCTGTGCTTGGTACATCAGTGCCTTGCGAAGGCGGGGCAGCATGTCGCACGTCCATAACCTTGATGCGCGGGAGCTTGACATGACCACACTCAACTGGAATCATATTCCACAAAAGCCTCTCCTCAGAGCCCGGTAAAAGGATTGGAAGGCGACCGTTCCGCAATCCAGCCACGATGAATGCATCAGAGGGATCGAGGTCGAGCGTGGCGGTAACATTTGCGGAGCGCGAGGGGTGCTGATTGCGGACTGTTAATCGTACCGGCATCGGTACATGTAGTTTTGCAGTGCTAGGGACATCGAGAAGTGCGATTAACCCGTCTCGCGGAAGCATCAGCGTTGGAAGCGCAAACCGCGTGATCGACTGTCTTCCGTGACCACCTTCAGAGAGCACCCTGTCATTTATAGTCAAGCAATGTGGTCAACTTTGCAGTTGTAGGAGGATTACCTTCGCCAAGTAACTTCGTAGTCGCCAGGACCAGTTATCCTTTCCTCAGTCAAAACTTGCTCCTCCTGTGGACTGAGTGATATCCTGCTCACATCGCAGAACTCATCCCCTGGGAGGTATTCTGATTCTTTCATTGAGTCCAAGTCATGTTTGAAGACGAGTAACATACCATCCAGGAACATATCATCGCTCTCTTCATCACATGTGCTGTCAAGTAGCTGAGCGAGCGAGTTATTCTTGTTTGAGAGATTAATGGCTGTAGCGATGCTAACATATTCACCCACCTGACGATGCAGCTTCAAGCCCTCAATCCACAAGCCACAAAGAGCTGAACACTCTATTCTCGCCGTGATAATAGCCATGCCGCCGTACGAGTCATCCCAAACGTCATCTTCAGCAGGTATAGCATTCTTACTCCTCCGATACGACACGTCATACGTGACCGACAGTGCTCTGGACATCGGAATAAGGATAGTTTGCAACTTCTCGCAGGCATCGACGGCCGCGTGTGTACTTGATGAACTCGAACTGCGGGCGTGTTCTGCGTTGTCGTATTTAGTCGTGGAGATTGCTTGCACTGAAGTGGATTGAGTAGAGACGTCTATCATGCGATCACCAGGAGCACCGCTGCCCACAAGATAAAGAGTTTTAGTAGCTGACATGCCCGGGGCAATAATGCCGAATTGGATGCCTTTGATCAATCCAGATGAACGCTGACCGTCGAAGGTAATGTACTGAGCTATTAGGGGCATAAGCATTGCATATGAATGAGAGGTCGGACCATCATACATGCTTCATCCACTTCCGTCGGTTGCAGCAGGACGTCAACCATGACATCCAAATATCGCTCATCAACATTCGTGACATCGATGACAATGGGATACTCCTCGTCAAGTAGTGCCAATGCTTGATGAGAGAAAGAAACAGCCAGCTCATGAGGACGGTGTCGAACACTGCAAAAAGTGGTTCACAGCATCCACACCGTGTTTATTTTGGAGCAACTTACACAACACTGGAGTAATCATTTCTTCCAAGCTGAAGGAATCGAATAGGATGTATTGAAGTTAACCAACGGGGCACGAGTGTAGACACCTCGTGAGAGACACCTGGTTCGTGTGGCATTTCGATGATCCAGTCGCTTTGTGCGAGTGTCACATTTATGCTCACGACCTGTATGATGAGATGAGCTGCGTATGACTATTTGTAAAGACAAAATGCACCGTGAGCAATCTGGGAACTACTGAAGATATACTCCCAGAGACCACGAGTCTCCCGCCTGGTCTCCACCGAAGATCAGCTCCAACTACCTCGGGCTTTTCGCCGTCATCTTCCTGCACAACCTTTCCGATGTTCACCAGCCGGATATCCTGACATGTGGCTTCATCATCTGCTGGGGGTGAATGGCGAAGTACCACAGGATAATAACCATTAGAAAACGTAATGGTCACAGATGCTACCGGAAGAAAGGAGAGATCTATGTTTGTTGATGCTGCGAGGGACAATTGAAATGCGGCCTCTTCACCGACGCGTACTTCAGATGTCCAAAAGATCAGCATGGTGTCCACTTAATGCCAATCAGTAAAAATTACCGCAGAGAAACGAATAATTTACATAAAGGTTCAGATTCTTTCAGGTCTACAACAAGTGGTTCCCGTGCTGATGCGGGAACAGAACTCTGCAGGAATGGCTCAACGTCAACGACTTCAAGGACGAGCAGAGTGTCTCACCTTGAGTACTGCCAATAGGTCCTCCTGTAGAGTTCTCGACTCATCGGCATCCTGCGCTAAACGACATCATGCTATATGACAACCCTGAATAGGCACTTATGGTACTTACCATACCCAATCATTTCCGCAAGTAACATCACCATAAGTCCCACGTCGCCAAGCTTCTGTGCACATGCATACCAAGTCGACAAAAGCGGTCTGAGCATGTCGTTCCATTTCTCCCTTCGGTAAGTCTTTGCTATCCGCTCGAAAAATCTGCATACCACCATCCAGTTTTCTTCACATGATAAAGGAGAAAGTGCATACCGGATAGCGACATCAAATTTCTCCGACTCATAGTATGTACGCGCGATGCGATAAGCGATCCAGAGCGTCAAGCGTCCTTGACTCGTGGTGGGGTTATACTTCTTGAACATCTCGTAAGATTTTGTGTATAGCTGATAATATCACTATTACACTGCATCACTTATTAAAACAGTGCACAGACCTCGAGAATCAGCGATAAATGGTCGACTTTTTTCTCGTTTGCGTATCCTGGGGCTGCACTCGTCCCCTTCAAGATTCCCTTCTGATTGTCAGGATGATTAGATGACCACTAAACACCAAAACATACCTCACTAGCTAAGAACCTTTCCCGGCGAGATTCAGTGCATCGGGCAGCCATATAATAATAGTGACCTGGATGTTGCAAGGCGTGGCTAGGATTCAGCCCGAGCGCTCGAACGGTATCTAGCTCAACGGGGGTGCCTGCGGGTGATGTACCGGTTGTACCTGAAGGAGGCATATTTGTCGGGAACGTCAGCGAAGATTGTGATCCTTGTTCTAGAAGCTCCGCAAGGACGCGGTGTCTAGAAAAAACTCCATAAGAATCCTGTTGTATATATTCAGGGACGATAGTCTCACTGTCTTGCCATCCAACTCCAATACTCAAATGTCTCTTCGCCTATGCCCCATCCCCGAGAAAAATCAGCAAACCGGCGCATGTGGGAACTGTGATGTGAAAGTGCAAGCGAATGCTCGTGATTATACAAGTAAAGTTTGCTAATCTGTCGATGTAATGGTGAAAATGATCGCGCACAGCGCAGGCATTCGTACCTTTACATTTATCACATCCGCAAGGACTTTGGCTTCCGCCCAGCGCTTAGTCCGAGGAGGCAAAATGGCGGTCGATCCGAACATAATCATGAGTGTCGCGTAGGCGTCCTGGTAATGCCTGAGAAACTCAGCATGTCCATCCATACGGAGAGACAGTTGTGACATACTTTAGCGCAATCTCATTTTCCCCTCTGAATTCTGCAAAGCATGCCAGCTTGTATTCATATCGCACCGTCCATCCTTCTGGGCGCAATGGGCGGGCGCTTGCAGCGCCCACGGAAACAACTGGGGAATTGTATGACGAAACAGCTTGAGAATGACGATTACGCTTCCGTCTGACACGTTTGGAATGCGAGGTGTAATATTCGAGCGCAGGTTCGTATAAAGGATCTTGTAAACTAGAACACCATGTGGGAACAGCCGTGGAAAAAGTCAGGGAGCTCACCTGCGCGCAAAATTATTCAATTCAGACGTACTAACTGGACTGAGGACGAACAAGGCTGCACGAGAGTCAAGCCCACTCTGTCTTCTGATGAAGGTGAGACGGCTATCCAGCGACGGGTCGTCTAATACATCGTTAGAAAGTTGGTCTTCAATGAGAATAAGACGAGGTACCGATCATTCTCCTGCTTGTAAGTAACACGACAGTCAATTTGATACCGCGCTCATTGGTCGTCTTCTTTCGCGCCGCAACCTCAGCACTGAGTTCTGCATCTCTTCTGCGTTCTTCTTCTGATTTCTCGCGTTCATGATCTGGGTCAGGTGGATCCAAGGGAGATCGAGCATGCACCAGAGGCGATTCAAATAATCGGAGGAAAAGAACAAACACGCTCGGCAATAGTGCAGTATGTTTTCGTATCCAAATGGGCGCAATCAGACCATCGGGATATAAGGGTGACGAAGGTGTCAAGGGCGAAAGAGGTGAATGGCTTGCAGCATATGTGGAGTCTTCTGGCGAAACGAGCTTGCGAGGAGGAAACCTAATATTTCTGTCGACAAAGATGATTTGGAACGTCCTTGTGCGCTCTGGTGCCCATATCGCAACTTTGCGCTGCGACTGGAGAGCATCACGGAGGCGCAAGATGAGGCTCTGGAAAGGATCAGGTTTGGTAGGTGTGGGCGGGGGTGATTGTGATTGAGCTGGGGATTGCGGAGTGCTTGAAGTAGAGGTTGTCGCTGTAGGCGGTAGGTCAAGGCCTGCGACGAACATGACTGGTGCTAGTTGGACCAGGAGCTCAGCCGGGTAAGAATTCATCGTCGTAATTCCTCAGGCCTCGGACCTAGGCCTCAACGTTCAACAGATGTGATAGTGTTCCCGTCGTCAGTTTGTCTGACTCTGTCAAATTACCTCGCCTACGCGATCTTTAGCAGTCGTGGGAATCTTGCGCCACACGTTGAACTTGCAAGTTCGACGTCCAAGCTGACTAGTCGACTATCCAACAACTGCAGCATTGAACGAACGGCCATTTACACCACCGACTGTAGTGCTGGAATACTTAAACCCTTAATTTCAATCACAAGCCATCAGTTTGAAATAGCACACCGGCGACGTCAGGCTCGACGTCATATAGTAGATTACTTATAAGAGTGAGCTTGATTCAACCGCATCTTCCTTTCAAACCGCCAGCGAAAACCAAAAACTATTCTTTTTCATCCAAAACTTCAGTACCAACATGGCATGTACTTGCATCAGCAACTGCGGGTGAGTTGTGCTCGCTTGCCTGACATTCTAACTTGAGCTCAAACGCGTCTATAGCGCATGTGGACCTTCAGGCACCGGATGTGCTTGTACCAAAGGTGACTGCACCTGCAAAGACTGTGAGAACAAGCAACACTCCAATAAGGTACGTGGTTAACATTGCAGTATCGGTCCTCCATCCTCATCCCATCCTCATCACACCAGTGCGAATGTAAAGGCACTGGTCAGAACTGCGACTGCTCAGATCGGCAGCAGGCATGCAAGTGCGAATCAAAGTGATTCTTCCAGACGACCATCGCGCCGAGCTCGGCGGAAGATTTTGACAAGTAAAAGCCCCTTTTCTTCAGTGTCAAATAACTGTATCAGAAATTACATAACGTCGTACTAACAGATAGTACTGGTAGCTAATAGCTCTTCTTTATTTTTGCACGAGGTAGTCCTTTTAACGACCTTGTCTTTGGAAAACTGTCCCTGCCGACAACTATAAGGACTGGAGGTTGCAAAGTACAAAATACAAAGCTTTAACTCACGTGATCTGTACGCGAGGACAATCAATTTGCTATTTTCGGATGAAGGTAGCACCTCTCATCTTCAAGTCGGTTAGAAATTTGGTGCACACATAAAAGGAGGCGCTTGGTCGTTCATGAGTTAAACCATTAACTCCCCCGACGACGTCCTGGTGACTAGACCTGTATCTGCTCATATCATTCACTCATTGATCGTGGCATTCCCATTTCTGTTTCAACTTCCAAAATACTACTCTTGACCTCATCCCATACACCTCGATTCATCGAATACCCAGTCAATATGTCAATGACCCTCCGCATCATATCTTTATGGGCTGTCCTTTTTGCGATTTCTACAATGGGTAAGCACATCCTCTCCATTCCACTTCAGCTTCCCGCAGAGCCTGACTTTGTCGACAAGTCGCAGCTTCTCCCATAGATTCCCAACTTGCATCACTTATATCGAGCAATATGAATCTGAATTGCATCCACGGCTGCCCAGCTGCAAACAGCTCGCAACAGCTGGTACGAAATCCTCTAACATTATGCGCTCTCTGTCATCTAACTTGCGTACCTGACAGAACGCGAATTCTGCGTTTACGTCAGCGTCGAGCCCGAATTTGCTCTTACTCGGGGCTATATTACTAGCTAGTGGTGTTCTAGTATCATGAAGGTACATCATGCGAGCTCTCTTGAATACACTTCCAGATCAGACAATCCCGAAATGGACTATAGGACAGTTAGTTTTCCGTAGGCAAACTTTAGACGAATGTTGTCGTTCCTTCTATACTAAGTACATAGTAAGCAGGACAGTTGATGTAACAGTAGAGGTTTAGTCTCCTAATTCAAACGCGCATAGACTCTCCGAGGAGTATACCACGCAATGTAACATCGCGATAGGAAACAAGACGGTACTTCATCGCTGGTAGTCGTACCAGACAGTGACTTGTGAAAACCCAACACTCGTGGGTGATGCATCAACCAGGCACCTAACCTCTGACGCGATTTGCCTTCACCGTGACCTAACCTCCGACCCAATTTTCCTCTGGAATCTGCGACAATCTGGCGCGCAGCACGCGTCTTTGCTATTCGAGAACATACCTACGACGCTCCACGACGCTCCCCACTCGATTCCGCGCCCTCGTTCGTTCCAACGCGTCCTGCAATCGCCCTCCGCCCACTGCACCAGCGTAGGGTCGGTTCCGTGGCGCGTTAGCTAAGCCCCGTCAATTTCCTCGTGCTCAGCAGGGTCAGCCCCACTTCTTTCGCAGCTGGAAGATCACAAATTGGTATGTCAGAGCAATTCAAATATCAACACGAGTTACACGACGTCGCCAAGAGTAGAACAACCGCAGGGGTTGCTTGACTTATTAGCATTTGATTAACTCTCCTCCATGCGACCACATATTAATAACAATTGAGTTTTCGCATGCCAAAAGACACCCACTCCCGTGATGACGGCGGAACATTTATAGAGGCATAGCTGAAAGCGATTAATATTGGGAATAGTCGAAAGCGATTGGGAGTAGTCGAAAGCGATTGGGAATAGTCGAAAGCGATTGGGAGTAGTCGAAAGCGATTGGGAATAGTCGAAAGCGATTGGGAATAGTCGAAAGCGATTGGGAATAGTCGAAAGCGATCGATTGGGAATAGTCGAAAGTGATTGGGAATATGGGAATAGTCGAAAGCGATCAATTGGGAATAGTTGAAAGCGATTGGGAAGATACCCAATCACCAGAAAAGGGATCACTTTTGCGCGGAACAACTCAAAACATTTTATTTACTCATGTCACGAGCTTCGGTTATCGCGATCCAAAGAATGCACAATCGCATTACATACACCGTACGCGAGTCTCCTGAATCACGCTTTCTCTGATTTTCAAAGTCTAGATGAGTCTAACACGTTGTAATTCCCTGTTTGCAATTGCGCACTAGTAGGGGTAATGTACATGTAATAAGGCTTCTCAAGAAGATGTTACGACCTTCGTGCTAAGGTATGTGATGACCTATAAAACCAGTGACGCTAGTGCGTCGTCGTCAGCTCCCACATTATGTTGCCACTTACCTTCAACAGCTTTGTACCTCCATTGTTGTACATCTATAACGAAAGTGCTGATAAAGTCGCACCGTTCCATGTGAGTATTTTTATTTATCTTACCAGGTCATTGATCGCTAACTCAGTTCCTTTAGGGCGAGATACATTCACTGGCTTTCTCAATCAGCTTTGTAGGATACTATCCTAGTATGCTTCCGACGACCCTCTACCCACTCTACGTAAGTTTTGGTATTTCTAAAATGTTGTCATGTCTCATTAATATCACCTGCGAGCAGTGTCCAAACGGCTGTATCTCACAGGTAGGAGTTTAATTTTTGAGAGTGATCTACTAACGTCCTCCTAGCTGATACCACACATAAAGCTCATGGCATATATATCGACGCTACAACCACACAATCCAATACCGGAGAATCAACGGAGTGAGCATGCGCCTATATATTGCCTGCGCGTAAGTTGAATCCGAACTTACATACGTACACTTCTAACCAAATTCTCTCATAGGGCAATGACCCTCCTTTGGTAAATCGTGATATCATCTCCTCAGGACCAGGCCCCGATAATGAACTCTACAGTATCTACGAATTTCAGACTGTAAGTCCACCTTAGGTCTCGCAGAATTTCGCCTAACAACATCATAGGTGCCTGTTGAAGATGATCTCGACCTGACTCCTATCCATTTCGCGGTGTATCCTTTTGGGTATGCACCGGAATCTTCCTTGACTGACCCAATATTTGTGGATATATCAGTGCATGATTCACGTGCCAGGTTGACCACCGAAGGAGATTCATGGATGAATTTCACCATGTCTACGACTGCTGACACTGGTTTCCCTGGCGACGATACCAATGAAACCCCCACTGTTCTCCACCCACCAGCAGGAGGTGGAAGCTGCGATTCATTCAACCTAACCTTCGTTACGAAGAGTCGTCCAATTTGGACGAAACACTTGAAATCCACCCGAATCCTCATTTGGGGTGCTATCTGCTTGGGTAGATCTATTAACCCACATTTGTTGAAGCTAGCAGCATATGCTAGCACCCGAACAGACTTCATTTGCGATGTTGGGTGGCGAAGTATGTCAATGCGCAATATCCTCCCTGGCGAGTTAGAACCCAGTCAGTTAAATTATTTTGTCAAGTCCTACATAATTAACATCCTCTAGTCATCTTCAACCAGAATCATAAGACGTATGATGAAGTTTTAGCTGTGGTAAGTTTTGACCTTATTTAATTGACTTCTCTCACTTTATTAGCTCGATTCTGTGGTATCACAATTTTTGCATGACATCAAGAAGTTGGCGGAGACAGCAATCATCCAAGGTCCTGCTGGTTTTGGGAAGATAAACGGGGAGATACAGACGTTAGACATCATCTCTGGGAACCTACGTCATTTCTTGGAGTTGCAGCGTCTCCCGTTGGAAGTAAGCTTAATTCTATTTAGCCTTATTAATTAAACTCTTACATTGCCTTAGGATAATGGTGTTGTATGGCTCTTAAGGCAGCAGACTTCCAGGGAGATTATGTGGAATGTTGCGTTTCGAAAAGTCAGGAGCAGCAAGAGTGTTCCTCTCGCGTTAGCTGAGCTTGAGCCCGAGTTCAGTGTAACTCTATACCCAGAAATGGTGGCTGTGATGATGTCCTTGGTAAGCTACTTCCTACTACTCCACGACTTTTTACCCAAGTGCATTCCATAGTCGTACGAGGCCCTCCTCAAAATCATCAAGTATATGACCCCTGGGAAAACAGACCTTTGGTCTGAATACCCAGATGCGAGCACAATTTATCCTGAAACCTGTAGTGGATTTACGATGCTCCTCGGTCAACGAAACGATTCAGGATACGATGATTTTGTAAGTCTTTCTGATAGGTTGTGTAAGACCACGTGAGTTCAGATATAGTTTAACATCTGCAGTGCTGACGGGAATGCATTGTGCAGCCTGACTGATGTCCTACGGCCCACAGCCATCAAACGGAAGGCCAAGAATGTAAAGGAGAACAGATTCACGAATTTGGCCAGTTCGAGTAGTGGCCTGGATGTACTAAAATATAACGACGTGTTCTGCTTGATCCACATATTCTCATCGCGGTCTAAGTTCACACTATTATCTCGCCATTGCTCAAACCAGTGTTCTGCCGGTCGCCGAACGTTCACAAAACTCAGTGAACATTCAACATTCACTCGCGAACGTCTCCATGTCTATGGATGAACGTGAATGGAAGCGGTATTACTAATTAGGAGTCCAGGGGAATATATTAAGCAATCAAATATGATTGGCTACGGTAGAAAAATGTTAGCAGCGCCGATCTCCTAGCTGCGGAAAGGCCGAGGGCTAAGGCTTCAAAACATATAGCTACTGATAGTACATCACAGCAGATAAGAAAAAAAATGGTCAATAACTGCTAGCACTGCTCGTCCAAAAATCTCATCTGCCTGTGGAAATTCCGGCATCCGAATCCAACAGTTCGTATGGCTCGGTCTCAGCATCTAAACCTCGGATCGCTGAGTGGAAGAAGGATCTAAGCCAGCCTTCGGCTTTAGAGAAATCAAAGAGATCTTTGATCAGAATCTGCTGGAAGTCAGAAGGATTAGCACCTTCGAGGCTGGTGGCCCATCAGTAAATCACTAGGGTTCTTAATTCGTCTTAAATTCGTCCTTCATTCTGCTCGTAATAAGGAGACCTAAGAAGGTCTATCTCCCTAACATTGCCTTGATTGCTTCCTACAAAAAGCAGATGATAAATTTGAAGGCGGATAACGAGGGTAAAGGCAGAAAAGTAGTTGAGTGTCTAGACACGTCGGCAATATGGTTGAAATATAGAATACATGGGGATTGCATGTTAATATGTTTACTACTCCTAGATTCCTAGATTTTGTTTGCAGTACGCGCGGCAACCGTTGGACAAGAACCAAATGGATGAATAGGGAACGAGGTGCTATAACGAGCGTATGTACTCAGTCTCGTGAGTCGAAAGGCTGAAGCTACTAACTGACCTATAACGAGCGTATGTACTGTAGACTAGTTAGTACTGTAATGAATATAACTAAAAGATAGTATCTCACCTCAGTCTCGTGAGTCGGAAGACCGAGGTGTACGAGCGGTACGAAAATTGTGAACGTATTATGCAAGCTTGCGCGACGGTAAATGATAACAGTAAGTCCTTATCGCCACTTACTTCCAACACTAGATTCACCTTTGGTAGCCGCGGGTTCAAGGACACGTTCAATATTGGTCAAGTGAGTGAAAGCGACTGCATAGCAGGTATCACTTCAATGTCTAGTATTGGTGAGCACATCCTTTAGGTTTAACCGAGCTACTGAAGCTTACTAAGCAACCCATTTGCGTAAAATTGGCGCAAACTTTGAATATCTCTAATAATTAAATCACTGCCAGACTGAGTAGCTGCCGCGCTCAGTAAAACAAAGGCATATTCCTGGTCCATAAATGTTACTTGTATTTCGCAGGAACGAAGCACAATTCCAGCATAAACGCGCTGAGTCACTCCACAGGTCTACATCTACATATTTATGAGAAGTTCGAGGCGGGGAATCTCTCGAACTTCTCCATGTTGATTCCCCTACCCAAATGCGACTTCGCCTAATATTACAGACACACTCTTTGTAAACGCACGCCAAGTCGCGCTGAATGCAAACGGGCGGTGCAGTCCATATCTTCTTCGGCCCTTCTCCCGACTCAGCGATATCATCTAATTATCGTATGTCAAATATTCAAGTTGGGAAAGGAATATACCCTCACACCATAGATGGGAAAAATACATTCCCCATTCTAATGTACACGGTCCAAAATTGCCAGGTGCCCCCTTGCAAAGGCTCGACCTCCCACCACACCAGGACCTTCGAGAATCGACGTCTTGCATGTGACGCCTATCATCATGGATCTGTTCCGCAAGGGATTACCACCAATTTTGGCTACCCTCCAAGATCACGGGGGATAAATATTCCGACACGAGGACGCCCGGTTACGCCGACTTCATTCAGAGAGGTCGATAGCGAATTTTATCATTTTGGACGGAACCTAAAATGATCATCTTTGTAAAATTTGACTTGGAAATAGCAACCCTGAATTGCGACACATTGGAAATCAATGTAGCAGGTTTTGCACTATGCTTCGCAATGCGGACCCGGTGGAGACAAGCGGTCTGAAAATCACGACACTGCTAGAGCTGTATATTATGACATTCCCTATGATGCTGGGGGAGACGATCCAGCGGAAATACTAATGGTGCAGTCGCACTTGTAATCGTTCAATTGTGAGGGATTTCTTCACTTTTAAATTGACCCTTTCGCCAGCGTCTTTTGAATGTTCAGAAACGGCGACTAGCTAAGACATATCAATCTCGATCAAAACACCAGCCCGTAGCCTTCCTGCTTAAGATCTCTTCTGGAAGTTCACAGCATCGCGTTCTGCTTATCTTTCTATCTCCACAGATCGTATTGGTCCTTCCATGATCAGTGGGGCAGCACGGCGTCCAAGTCACGATCTGCGTGACTGTTTGCTGCATGAGTATCAACCATTTTGCCGGTATTTTTTTACTCTGAAAATGGTGGAGTTACTAGAATGGTCTAACGGGATCGTCCGCAGCTCCCCATACATCTGGTATAAATGTTTTCTCCCTCTTCCTACGTCCGTTATCGAAATCACTACCTACGAATCACTACCCACCAGTGAGTGCTCCTCGTTTTAATTCTCCCCCTCGTCTATTGAAATAATGAAGTGGTGTCAACGGGAATGAGACCTGCTCCCGGCACTTCTGTAGGGACACAAAACAACGGCGGATCGACTGCGATAGAGGGCAGCGATGATCTGATACCGCGACCCACAGCAACAGAGTTTCGGCGGCTTGCTTCTGGTTCACAGGAAAATATAATGCATGCGATGGGCATCATGCCACAAGCGTTTGATGACTTCAAGGTGATATTTTAGTTGCACATCTATCGTTCGTTGCCGATCTACTGATCTTCGATAACAGAGAGTGCTTCGTGGTAGAGCACTAAGCCTCCTCAACTGCGAAAGGTTCCTGTACGAACAGAACCCGGACGCTTGGGCAGCGTATCTGGACTGGGTAAGTTATTTACTTGAGCAATGGCTTAAACTCATCTAACGTCTCCTCAGGCTCGTGGAGATTCCGAACTAGCTCCTCTTTTGTCCCGATATGTGGACACTTGGCCGGTGGAGCTGTATGTAGAGAATTATTTGTTGCACAGGACATACTCCAAGCGCCACTACTTCCGCAAGAAGATGAAGTTCAGGCTTGCGCTAAAACCCGTTCGTGTCAAAAGCCCCTCAGAGCCCTCAGAGGTAAGCTGATTGTTATACCGTCACTAAGTACTACTCAGCACACCGCTAATGCTTTCATGGTAGCATGATTCTGGCTTGCTCCCTCCCCCGGCATACGAGGAGCATTGTTTCCAGTCTCCCGGGGCTATGCCCCGCGAAGACGATAAAATCATCGAGCGGTTCCTTGAGAGTGTCAACCCCGATTTACGGCACTTCCTCCTCGCTTTCGAGGAGTTGGGTATCACGAAGGAGGCCGACCTCGTCGTCGTGAGGTCATGGCCTCCTGCTGTCCGGAAGGATTTTTTTGAAAGGGAGCTTGTAGGTAAAATGAGTGCCCTGGAAATCCAGGCACTCAATGTGAGGCTCGCTGAGCTGTTATAGGCACAGTGTCCCGAAATACTATATCGAGTTTCTATAGATGAAGCTCCATTACAATACACACCAATGAACTGCTTTGTACGTGCTTTCGAATCGGCTACATTGCCCCGTCGCGGATCTCCGATCAGACCGACACCCACGTATTACAACATAAATGGGGCGGTGGGAGGTACTTACAAAGAACATTTCTCTGACAATAAAAATGCTGCTGTGATGAGTCATGCATGACCTTAACTTGACGCAACCTCGCAACTAACACATTACAGTCGTTAAACATTACGGTCGTGATATGTTTAAACATGGAAATGCAGCGCCATTTAAGTCATGACCCCTCTATGCTATCCTTTTCGGATGTATATGTATCTGACTCAAACGCCTTGGGTTTGGGGCTAATCGGTAAATCAGAATGATAGCGCCACAGACAAGTTCTCGTAAACCTACCGTCTCACACCGCAGAAATAATACCGTTGTGCCGACAGTATTATAACCATCATCCAAGTCAAGACCATCGCTGTCAATATCATCCACACTCCATTACCGAAGCTTACAACGAAGTCGCCTCCAGAGAAAAGGGAGTCGATGTTATCTCTAACACCGATCACAAGCGCTACATCTACGGCGAAAACAGCGGTGGCAAGAACTCCTGTGATGATGGGAACAACGAGCGCGACATAGTGGGAGTGAAGAAAGAGTATCAATATAAAGTCGATAACCGATAGTCCTGCACAAACGAGGTGCAGCACAAGGAGGGTCAAGAGGGTCGTCTGTGCGACATCTGCGAGCGCAGAGGAGAGACCAACAAGAGACAACAGGCTTATAGGAATCGTATATCCCAGCTGTGGACCATAACATGCTTGTTGCGCTTTGATGTTGTTAAGCATGCTGTAAGAAATGACGGATGAGAAGACAGCGACGAAGTTCGGTCAAAGTAGGCACTCTACCTCGTTGCACAGACACCCCACACACCAAATTGTAGCTGTGTGACTGCATTCGAAATGGGATCGATAGAATTTACTGCCGATACTTCGATGATTGTGATTGACTGGATAATCGTCAAAGAGAGACCGACCAAGAGGAAGAGGTTGATTGTAATAAAAAGCAGCGTGAAGGATGCCAGACGGAGGACGTCGTTCGTTTGGAATGGCCGGGGAAGTCCTGAGAAGTTCGCTAGACCACGCAATCGACGTAAGACTCGCTCCATGCTCACTGTTACCAACGACTGGAAACTGAGGGACGGAAGGAGCAGACAATGCTATATATTGTCCGCAGGCGAGATATAGATAGTAGCTTTGCTGGAGTCCATGCTCGCAAGGTCCCGCATACTTTTAGTCGTGGAATTTAGCCCAAGACTCCCCATACACACAATAGGGGATTATTATCAGAATGTGGAAGACTACACCTGGTGGGTTGAGTTCCTACATGATAGTCGCTAGAATGTAGGAATGTATCGGCGATGTCAAAGGGATGAACTTCATCGGCCACGGTGATTCCCCTAGACAACGACTAGATCAGAAAGGCTTAGGTGCTCGAGAGGGTCCCTTCCGACCTGGGAAAAAATTCCACTGTAAGAATCAGTATAGTACGAGCGTGTGAGGCACTGTGAGTTTGCTGCGAGGATACAAGATGTAAGTTACTATACATAGACTCTATCAATGACTATCATGGGATAGCTGGGGCCCAGGCGTTCTCGCATAATTCAAATCTAGAGCGTCGACTCATCGATGAACCCAGTCCCAGTCAAGGTTAGATGGATATCCGAGTCCTCGGTTAGGTGACCCAATCATCCTTACTTTCCCACCACGTATAGTTCACTCTCTTCGCTACACCATGTCAGCAAGCTTTTCACTTGCAACCGCTATTTGTTTCGGTACATGACGCGGTATACAAATGAATTTAAAAAAAAAAAAAAGGAAGACTACACGTGATTGTGGATGATGATGATGATGAATACATTTATATACCGCATCATGTATCTAAGACAAATAGCGGTTGTAAGCAGATAGCCTACACTATGTATGTGAAGGAAAATAAGTAGGTTGACAGGATGGTACGAAAAGGTGGTAGGGCCAATCGAATGTAGAAAGATTAATTCGGTGGTGTGTAGAATTGTAACAAAAGGAAAAGGAAAAATGAATTATCCATGGTCCGTAACATTGGGGCCATCCTTGGAAAAGGCATGGGACTCGCTAATGAATTTCGCAATCGCTTCAAGACCCGTTTTTGTGCTGAGGAGGATGGGAAGGGACAGAGTGCGTGATGCAGCACGTAGATAGTGTCGGAAAGGATCATAGAGGGGACAATCTATTAGAATGTGAGCACGTGTCTGTATTGGGGCACCACATTGGCAGGAGGCTGGTTCAGAGGGGACAAAACGGGCATAGTATTCACCACAGAAAGAGTGACCTAGGATGGTCTGAATAACGCGAGAATGAACAGCTCGAGGCCCATTGAAAGACCGGTGAAAACTGGCCAGTTTGGTGGAGGGAGGTGAGCTACACGTGATTGTGGATAGTCACGGCGGTTGTGGTTGGGGTAACCACCATGACGCAGATCGCCACAATGACTGTCCTGACGTCAGTATACGGGCTTTGTATATGAATCAGGCGGGGTCCCGTCGAGGCGGATATCACAGAACTACTTTCCTGAAATGCATCGTCTAGTTCACGCTCTCAAACCGCGCAACAACGGCGCGGGAGATGCGCCAATATCCAGTACAACATCCTCCAGTACCTCCAGCGTCGCTGACAGTGCACAAAACCACAACTCTAATAATACATCTAGTTTCCGCGTAGGTGAGAGTCAGCCGGACATGTCGGGGGGTCTTGACGAGTCCAAGCTCGAACTTTCCGAACTCGCGGACCTCGTCGCTAAACACGGAAATTCGACATCTACCGCATGGCTCGAGACCGAGCGGTATCACACCTGGCAGCCTTCTGTGGCAATTCCGGAATCTTCATTCATCCCCGTCCAAGGTTATCTCCACTCGGGCTCCTGGGTATTTGCCTGGGGCAACCCTATCGTCTCAGACACGAAAGCTCTCCAACCCACTGTACAAGCCTTTATCAATTCTGTAGAGAGCAAAGGCATGAGATGCGTGTACTGTTGTGTCGACTCCAACCTCGAGGAGATCTTAGCTAGCATGGGCTGGTCGACGGTCAGCTGCATCAATGAAGATGTCGTCGATCCCGAACATGTCATGGAGTTGACAAGCAATGACTCAGAAGGACACGGTTCAATGGTCAAGGATTTGAGGAAGAATTTGCGGCGGGCTGAGAGAGCTCAAATCGACGTCACTGAAATCCAGCATCACGATTGGTCTGAGTCAGTCAGGAAAGAGATTGAGGATGGAGTGGCCGAATGGAAGAAGTCCCGCTCGGGCCTTCAACTCGCTGCAGTGAGCAAATTTCATCCTCTAGAGTGGCCAAAAAAGTTTTGATCTTGCTCATAGACTTCATTTGATCCGTTTCTCGATTTTGAACACAGGCGATATTGGGTGGCTCGTTCAGAGGGAAAGGTGAACACATTGGTTTAGCATTTCTCGGTGCCATATCGACTCTTTTTTTCAGGCCGTCGGCGTTCTTATCCTCTCTCCTGTACGAGACGCTTTTGTGATCAAGAATGCTGTCTCCTTCCCTAAGGCGCCTAAAGGCACCTCCGAATGCTTAATCACTTCCGCCCTCAAAGACTTGCGCGACGAACAGCAGTCTGAAACTGGCAGCGTGAACCGAGGAGATATTTCCGTTACGTTCAACATCAGTGCCGCCAGCGATCTCAAGCCGACGAAGAACGTCAGCGGATGGAAATTCACATGGTTGAACAAGACATATTCGAATGTCAGTCAAGGTGCAGGGCTATTGAACCGAGGTGATTTTCGGGTAAGTTTTCCATTCTACCATCAGAAAGCATAAAAGTTGACAGCTGTTATAGAGTAAATTTGATTCGTCCCACGAGCCGATGTTTGTGTGTTACCCGAGCGAAGATGGGTTTGGATTAGATGGCATAGAACTGTTGATAAAGCTCCTCCGGCGGTAGTGAAATCTCGGCTTGTCAAGCAGGGTGGGACCATCGTAATGATTACCATAGTCTTGTACTAGTTATGTACAGTTCTTCATCTGTTCTAATACCTCCATTACTGCAACTTGTTGAAACGAAGTAGCACAATCTGCCAGCGCAAATTTAATGAACCTTTCCCTCGACGTCACTGTCAAGCGAAGAAAGTGATCCAGATCCTCGTCCGTGGAGAGACCAGCTTGGGTGATGACGGAATGGAACCGGCTAAGACTGGGTTTCACGGAGTCGAGGAGGGTCGACAGCACATCCAGGCGAGAGGAGGGCGTAGTTACGGTTTCGCTATCGACTGTATTCGTTGGCGCCTGGACATCCAGGTCCCGGTCCGGAGTAGGCTCCTTCTCCTTTAAGGCTCGGGCATCGGTGCGACCGGTCGATGTCCTTTGACGCATGCGAGAGTGCTCATGCTAAGAAAGATCTGTTAGTCCAAAAGTGTTAAACATCAGTGGAATGGGGAACCTGCACCTCCTCTGGCTCTGGCTGAACCAGCTGCTGTTTGATATGAATTACATGGCAGTGATCGTGTACTTAGGTAGGGGCTTACCTGAAGACCTTTGAGGGAATTACGTTTGCGGAATAGCAACCGGGTAAGGACTTCGACGGGCCAGCCATCCTCGTAGCGCGTCAGGTGTCTCAAATCTGGGTGGAGTAGAACCTATCATTGCTATCAACATGTATAGCAGCCCGAAACATACCGCTTCCGCAAATGATTGATCACTCACCTCACGCTTGAACAAGTCTAAATCGTTTTCAGACTGATTCCAGTAAGGGGTCGAAAAATCCAGGCGACGAATAGCAAGCTCCTGCATGATTTTCTAAGGGGCATATATAGTAAGTACAAATAATTCGTGACAGTTACAGTTACTCACCCGAGTCTGCAGGCAGACAGTTCTGTGCATAGCCAGCCCCGTGTGGAGATAGTGTACGGGCGTTTGGCTATCACACAATTGTTCAAAGGCAGTCTTTGGAGGCCGTTTGATGAGAGGTAGTCGGGCTGCCAATGTGATCAGTAGTTGCTCGGAGCGGTGGATAGAGAAATGAACTCACACTCTCCGGAGTTGCTTGTGCTTGTTCTAGTGCGGGGAGCGCGAGCCATAGCACTTACGACAGGTTGAGGTGCTACCACGATGTGCGCAACGATTTATGGTCAACTGGACTGTCTTCTTTAGTAAAATATCACATTCAAATGGATGGCATTGATTATCAGACTCATTGTCGAGGGTCGTGGCCGAACGTGATGCAGCAATTCGAGTCTTCGATATTCAAATACGCAGAATCCAGCGACGCGTCTTTGACTCATTATGGGAAAACCTTGGACATTGAACGACGCGTCTTCACGAGTTTCGCTCGTGACTTATCATGGGAAAACATCCGAAGACGCCGATCACCACGGTACTACCCGTCCTATCATGAATAATAAATGGCATCGATCATCTATCAACACACAAGGTGCAGTACGAATCCGAACAAATATCCTACAAAACGTCTTATTATTGTTACATGAGGTATCAATAAAACAATGGCCGTTGATAGCAAGGTGCAATGGTATGGTTCAGATGTATGCAACGAGGTGGGCTAAGGATAGGTTTTTTTTTTGATTCGGATGTTCAGAATAAACGGCGTAGCTGTGAAGGTCCAAGAAAGATTAATATTAGAGCAAAACATCGAAAGCACAACACATTGAACCAGATCATGCGGCATCTATCGTCTTCTCGCACCCGAGATACTCTCCTCACCTGTAGACCGTCGAGTCCCGTAAGCGCCACCGCCGGAGAGGACCCCACCACCATAATGATGTCCATCCGGGTTCTTCCTCTGGCGGAGGCGGAGCCTGTTGCGATTGATGCTGTTCAGGTTGGTAGCCACGGCGCCGAAAGGACTGGTCCGACGGCGGTCGTTCCGGACCCGCGTTGTCACCCAAATCATCTTTGGCCCGATCTTCTTCTTCAACATCTTCTAGTCCACGCACTTCCCTCCGATCCCGTTCCACCCCACGCAGACCGTAGCTACCAAGTCCCCACCCGATGACCTGAGCGCCAGGCTCTCGCAAGGAATTTCGAGCATCCTCACGGCCAAAAACTTGATGTATGCGCTCCACGCGCTCGACAGCTTGTAGTCTTGCTGCGGTAAGATGCGCATGGCGCAAGCGCGCATACCAATGGTTTAAAAATTGTAGCGGAAGTAAGGTCCTTGATGAGCCATTTGTCGTCGAATCTGCAATCGATGTCGCATTGACAGCATTCTGCGACGGAGTTCTGTCAAATTCTTCGTGGCCCTCACTTGATTCCAAGGTATCATCTTGGTCGCGCTTCGTTTTGAATACACCAGCGACACCCTTCCACATCGTAAGAGCCTTCTCCCGTTGCTGCTTCCTCTTCTGTATTCTGAGTTTCCTTTTTCTTTCCCGTTTCTCCTCCTTCTTCAACATCTCCTCTACTTCACCAACGCCCATGCCTGCTCCCACCCACCACCACCATCCGAGAAAACTTTGCCACATGACGACGCTCCACATCAATTTTGGCATCCACGAATACTGATCTTGGCTTGGGATGTAGATGAAATTGAGTGTAGTCGAGATGAGAGCGAGGATGATTGCACCAGCGCCGAATGCTGCTGTTCCGCCGTCGGTGCGCCATGCGGCCTCCCGGTTGACAAGAAAGCCCCAGATGATGAGTGCCGAAGTAAACAACAGCGACAACGCTGCATTGCACACGTTCCGAGTGTCCTCAGCGAGTGGCAGGACGCTCATCCCGTAGAAGGCCGGGAGCAACTGCATTACCGCGGAGATGATCGCCAGGGGGCCTAATTATAGAGGAAAGAACGTGATCAGTACGGTGCATTGACCAGTCAAGGAATACGTTGAACTAGTGACAGATGTCCAGACCGGAGAAAAAGAGAGAGGAAGTTACGGATCACTCTAAGGTTGAGAGAAAGAGAAAACAAATGTGGAACAAAACTAGCGTGGGGACGTTGGAGTCGGACTCACCAAGCAAGCAAAAGATAAGCCTTGCCTCCAGATTTGACGGAAACAGCAAGGTCAAAAAATGGATGTGGGTAATCTGGAGGTTGGGGTCGGTGAAGTCAGAAAGGGTTAGGGTGAATTGGACTCACCTGTATGACGACAGAAGTAGTTGCATTCATTACAGTCCAGGTCGCACTCTCAGCAAGCGACCATTGGTGTGCGTATAGAACTGTCGGATCGGTGGAATTAGTGGTGGTGTTGTGGTGGCTGGGCATGTTGACAGCGAGATAGCTGAGCATGTATGGCCAGTGCTGGCTCTCGTTCACAGTGGAGGAAAAGACAACATAAATGGTAGCAATGATGGAAGTGAGCAAAGTGATTACTCCGGTAAGCTGCAAGATGTAGTTGACACGGGCGAGGGGCCAATGATACTGAGCGGTGAAAAGGAGGTGGAGGAGGAGAACGACGACGAGGGTGAGGACCACGCCTGTGAGGAGAATCTGAACTGGCAATGACTGGACGAAGGATGGTCTGTACTGCAGAATTGGATCATATTGGTAAGCGTTCGAGTCGTCCTGGGCCATGGCAGAGCAGAACTGAGATAATAGGGTGAAGAGAAGGGTAAGCCATTCACGCCGTGATTCCAAAGGAGGCACCATGATAGGAATCGATGAATTCAAATGGGGGTTTCCAAGACTCTTCTTGTGACACTCTGTCACGCTTAATGATCACACCCTCTTCTTGGCTTCCCTTGGCTTCCGATTCACATCATTATTCAGCCGTGTAATCCTTTGCTCCTTGGCGCTAGAGTTCTAGACTTCTTTATATGGGAAATTGCCCATATGTCTCCAAGCTCAAGCTTTACCAATTGCGCCAATTAGCAACTTCTATTCGTCAGGTATGATCCCAAGGTACCTGAAGCAGCCTAGTTGACAGATGGCCGCACCGATGCTCGGAATGTCCTGCCCAGAAGCGATCTGACAGCTGTGAGAAATCCTTCAAGACGAGCACCTCGTACGATCCGGAGCAGAAAAATATTTATCAACATCCAGGCATGCTCATCGCCAGCACATCATACGATGTATACATTTTACAAGGGAGCTGGCTGTCATTCATCACGATCTAATAGATACTTGTGTAGTTAGATATATAAGTCTTTGGTCTAGGAAGGAGGTGGTGCAGGGACCACGTTTGCGGATGGTGCAAACGGTATGGGTGCATCTCCAGCAGCCGCATTGAGTTGCGCAGCCATCAGCGTACGGAACCTCGAGTCCTTTATGTTCACAAGCTGTCTATATGTCCCAGACTCCGTGATCCGACCATCTGGGCGTACAACCACTTCTTAGTTTAATCGTGGCTAAACGGGACAGAACACATTACCTTCCAGTACGACGATTCGCTCCGCGCGCGCAATCGTAGATAAGCGGTGTGCAACAATCAAGCACGTCGTTTGTCGTGCTCGTAGGATTTTGTCGATGGCGTCATTGACCTGTGGCCTATTAGAAAAAGTATACCCCTTCAACACAAAAACTCGCCCTGTGTTCCGATGCGGCATCTAGCGAACTAGTCGCTTCATCTAGCGCCAAGATTGCAGGTTTTTTCAGTAGTGCACGGGCGATCGCCAGGCGTTGCCTTTGTCCACCGCTCAGACTCAGACGGCCAACTACACAAGATCGTCGTCAATGATCGCATAGCAGAAAGAAAGTAGCACAAACTCTCGGTTTCGAACCCCTTTGGCATCCCCAGGATGAACTCACAGTTCGCTTCACGTGCAGCAGCTTCAATCTCCTCCTGAGTGGCGTCCTTGTTTCCGAAGGCAATGTTCGATGCAATGGTCCCTGTGAAGAGGACAGGGTCCTGGGTGGCTGTTGTCGCGATGATAGATGTAATAAAGAGAGTGAGCACTTGCCTGGGGGACAATACCGATGATACTGCGCCATGACGAAGGGTTGAATTCACGGATATCTATCGCTCATGTTAATGCATTGAAAGAGGTGAGATGGTCATCGCTTACCCTGACCGTCAAAGGTCACTTTCCCACGGACAGGATCGTAGTACCGCAGAAGCAACGATTGTACGGATGACTTGCCCCCACCGCTCTTCCCGCTACACAACCTTGCGTCAGCACAAACACAACTGGAAGTCCAGCCAACTTACACGATCGCCACGCTCTCCCCGACGCCGACCTCGAGATTGAAGTCGTCAAGGATCCGCACACCCGGCCGGCTAGGATACTCGAACGAAATGTTCTCAAATCTTACTGGCCCGCGGTGTGATGGGTCGACTTCGACGCCCCCATGTGGGGGAATAGCTGGTGCGCGGTCTAGTAACTCGAATATGCGTGTTCCCGCACCGATCCCGCGCATAATGGATGACTAATATCTCTCAGTTTTACGGAATACGTCAGAGGAGCGAATACCTACGAAAAATGAACTGCGCGGTGCTGTGTTTCAGTCGGTGTAAACACGTGAAAGCACATGGGAACTCACGTTAACATTTGCAGACCGGAACCAACATATACGGTATACAGCAGGAGACTCGTCAGGTCTCCTACGGTGATCGCCCCCTGAGAGACCAATGTTCCTCCTACACAAATAAAGTTGGACATTGTCAGCAAGATACAAGAAAATCACGAACGCGACATGTACCATATCCAAGCAGCCCCAGGATCGTCAGATTTCCGCTCCAACCAGTGCTTCCAAAAAAGATCCCTGATGCGATTGCTTCCTTCCGCGCCAATGTAAGCACGCGCGTCACCCGGTCGTGGAACTTGCCTTCCTCTTGTTCGCGTGCATTGAATGATTGAACAGTTCGCAGAGCGGACAGTGCCTCTTGTGCGACCTAGCATGTGTTGGAAGGTTTGTACGAAGGAAGGGAAAGAGAAGCTCGAGCTGACCTTGGTCATCTCACCCATTGCTTCTTGTGTCTGGTTTGATAGCTTCTTCAAGTAGCGACCATAGAAAACCTGCAAGCACATGAATATTTGCTGTGACAGAGTGAAGATATGCTCACAGCACCCAGAGAGACTGGGGGGACAATTCCCAGCATCATCACCGTTAGTGTGGGGGACAAGTAGAACATGGCACCAACTAGAGAGCACTCATTCATGAGCAATAGCAACATATCTACTTACATGACACCTACGGCCAACGGATGACATCACAATAGCTCTCAGTCCATCTGAGAGGTTCTGCGTGACACTGCATATAACTTTTAAGAGAAGTTTCTTGGACACGCTAAACGAGACCCTCACCTCTCCCCGACAATGCTCGAATCCACAGTCAGTCTGCTCAGAACATCACCCTCACCCTTTTCCACAAATTCAACTTCCTGCCTCAATGCTGCAGCATAAGTCCGTTCCCTCAGCCGAGCAACAATTCGCTGGCCGGACATCCGCATGAGGAACGACCTCGCTGCATTACATGTTGCTCCCGTCGTGAACAGCAGCAATAGAGCTGCTGACGCTTGCCAAACTGACAACCCGAACGGTATTTCCTTTGCATGTATTAAAATCAACTACACCCATGCAGTTACTGTTTAAATCCACTCACCGGGTTCGGAGAGGAGAAAAAATCTATCAACTTCCCGATAGTAAAGGGAACGCTCATGGCGACCGAAGAAGACACTAGCAGCAAGCCGACTGCAAGCAACAAAGGCTTTTTCTCTGATTTAGCTAGTGCAAATATCTTCCGGAGCGAGGAGCCACTTCCTGGGGCAGGCTGAAGCACGGATGGTAGGAATCTCGATATTCCAGAGGCCTTCTTGAAAGGCGTACCAGTTGTGTACCATCGCGAATTCTGGATTGAAAAAGGATATATCCGGCTCCTGGAGAGTGATATGGCTTGAGTAGTCTGAAGTGAAAGCGCTAGTGGTCGGACATTATGACAAGACGCCAGCGTCCTGCCAGTGGACCTCGGAACTCGAAGGCGAAGTCGAAAATTGGACGCGTAAATGCCCAGTAGCATGTTTCTATGAGAAATTAAGCATGAAAGCTGCAGGTTCCCAACGCTCCGCTGATTTCTGAATAACTGGAACCCGCAATGTAAGCGCTGTGACTTCTTTGTCTGAGCTTATTTGGTTCTTTCCTTCGGCTCTCTTTAACTTGCATATACTTTCAAAAGAATGGAGTCCGTACTAGTTAACGCCAGGTCAGTGTCACCAGGCTCCGAATTAGATTGTTGAGTAATAGCTAATACACCTAGTAGTACAACTCCTGTTACCACTATAACTAGTAGTTTGACAACGTAGTGGCTGGAGTCCTTATTCCTGTGCGCCCAGTAGTGATGTCACTCATGGCACCTTACTGTTAATAGTTATTCGCATGTTTTAAGTTATGGCCGTCATCATTTCACTTTTATCCCTGATATTGATGTTACTATAGCTTCGCGGTGCTTTTCCCGGTGTTCACAGATTCTGCCTTTTCACAGCCCCCGAAACTATGAGGATTACTTGCAATCAATCAAGATCATCAAGGGCTTCCTGGTATCATATCCGCATCATCCAAAGCCCTGGATAGTGGCTATATCTAGCGCGAACGCCATGGTCATTCGCGCACGAACCTCGCCTCTCACCGTCTAACTTCTGAATATGACCATGGTTTCGAATGATCCCAGTTGGTGGCCGCTAATCAATTTTTCTCGACTTTACAGCTATGTTGCAGGTTCGTCGAGAACGAGTCAGATGATGATGGTGAGATCTCATTATATCGTCAATTGTGATTCCACAGTTGCATCCTCTACCGCGTTGTTGTACGATTGGGGTTAGCAAGATGATTCTATGCATGGAATTATTGTTGATACCTATGCTTTTCTCTAGCACTGACGATCGGAGAAGAGGTATACTGGTGCCATTACTTGGGAAAGCAATCTCACTAAGAATGATTTATAGATTGAATTGGTATGGGTGAGTAGAGTCTGACTTTCCCATATCAAAAGAAAAATAGGATAATATACTTAATTTCGCGCAGAGGCAACGCTGGTCTTTGATGACTGTTCTGTATCTTAGTGTACATTACACATACCGTTGTCGCAGTTGGCAAGTTGTGCTAACTCCAAATTAATTTAGGTGCGCTACATTGGGATATTATATTCCATGTATGTTTTACGAGGCTAAAAATCGCCCTGTACTAATAAGCCATCTTATGATTAGCGCTATCGTACTTGGTATGTTTCCTGATATACATTGTGTTCATTGCTTCTGACCGGTGCAGTATGTCTCCCGTCAGTTTCAGTGTCTCATGCGGTGAGCGTTCTGCATCCGCTCATGTCATTTCCCGTCCAACTAACCACACTCATGCGTAGGGGTGAGTGAGATTCCCGACCAGCTTATCGGTTCGAATTAACACTTGTGACAGGTGTGAGTTCTTTTGATACATCTGGTCCTTCGACAGTCTTCAATAACCGGGGTTTTCAGGCAATATAATGGCCCCCGCACTGACGTGGATATCATTTGTTGTCAACACCATGTTGAACGGTGAGCTACCCAGCTACAGTACTTCAGCGATCTCAATTATCATACAAGTCATCTTGATAGTTCGGCTACATGCCATGTATCAGCGATCTAGAAAAATGCTCATCTTTCTTGTTTTAATTTTTCTGGTGCTTACGATTACCTGCGGAGTGATCGCCGCAATCAAAAGCTACCGTTTATATGGAGGTAAGCTCCAATTGTTGAAAACTTGCAGGCATCAGGCTCATGGAGCAAATACCAGATGAGCTCGCTCTCTCTGGCACCTATCAATGTGTTGAAAGTGGGAATGTCCAACTTCTGACAGCCACAACTTGGATACTCGGCACCGTATGGGAGGTCCTTGCACTATGTCTTGTACTCTGGATTGCACTAAAGCACTTCCGTGAACTTCAACGACCCTGGGCCGTCGGAGACTGTTTCACCATATTGATAAAAACTCACGTATTTTACTTTGCAAGGTGAGCTCGTGGTTTGAATGCGATTGTTTTTCCAGCTGAATATCTGCATATGCAAGCCACGCCACTGTTTCTTGTTTCAGCCTTGGTTTGTTGTCTCGAAAGATCTCGGTACGCCAAATTGTGACTGACATTTGCCATCTGAACCTCGTCATCATCCTACAGAACTCATATTCCGTGGGGGTTCAAATTTATTACGGCGTCTTTCAGATTACCATGTTCGTGCAATTGTTTGTACTTGGACCACGCCTCATCCTTAGTGTTCGAGAATATTACGCTCAGCTCGTGGCTAATTCCGATGAAGGAACTTGCATAGCTTCAATTGCTTTCCAAGAGCGTATACATATAACAAGCAGTTGTCAATGTTGAAAATGTGAATTTGATAAACTCAATGCAAGAAACAAAATTGGCTGAGCTTATCAAAAAAACAGTCTCTTATTGGGTCGAACCCCGTTCTCCCGCTGCATGTTTCAAGCATGAGAGGCGGGTGTACTTATCCGATATATGTACTACCGGACGATGTTGAAAATGGAAGTTTGATAATTCAACGCAAAAAGAAAATTTGCTGAGCAAAAAAGATCTCAGGTAAGGGAGTCGAACCCATAGCCATGTTTCAAGCATGACAAGCGGGTGTGCTTTATCCGATACACTACCGGACAGTGGTTAACGTTGAAAATGAGACTGGTCGTATTGCTAGGCGGTCAGAAAATAAAGCTGTCTGTGAGGTTCAAAGGCTGTGTGGTCTGTACGGGTCAGAAAGTATAAATGCATGTTAGTCAAAGGACACGCTCAGTGCGTGCAGTGTCCAATAAGCAGTTCACGGGAGTGGAGCGTGGCGGTTTTACCTAGACACAAAGCTGCTGGCGTTCGGTACTTAATGTAATTTGATATACAGGGCAAAGTATGGTGGAAGGCAGGGGAAACAGTACAAAGCCACCACAGTATCGCACAAGTGCGTTCTAAGGTGAGTAAGGGCGAACAATTAGCAGGAGTTGTGTGTAATAGTGGACAGACGACAGCCTACTGTTTAAGTCTCCATGTGTCCCGTGTCCGGCTCTGCCGCATAATCTAGTATACTTACCTCGAGTTCTAGATATTCCAATTGCTCACCATGAACCAGAACCTAGACTTCGACGTCCCGCTGATTTGACAAGTCAGCAGGTCTATCGAAGATATTCGCGCGACGATATGCATCGCACGAATCAAAAGTTTCTTTAAAATTTAGACTCAGCATCATCATGATATTGGGACATATTACAAACCTAGATGGTTAAGCTGAGATACATATGTTTCTGCAAACGAATAGGAAATTGTTTGCAGAAGCATGTGCAGCTCCACCTGCTATTTATTGACATTGTCTATCAAGTTCAGTTTCTATCCTGTAGTTTTAATCTGCGCTCTCTTGAATTCGCCTGCTAGATCCTGGAAGGGAGCAAATTAACCAATGCATCACCCTAGAAAGCTTACCTTGATCCACCCGATAGACGAGTCTATTAGTGTCCTACACATCTAAGTGCACTTCTCAATGTACGGAAGAGAGAATTTGGAAAATACTGCTTACTATGTACTCTGTCATCTCCCCGCCCAAACTCACAGTATCGTGAGGGGATCGCGAAGTTGCTGACGTCCATCTGTTCGGGGGATTCAGCATCCAGTATTAACCCTGGCCTTTCTCTTTCGGTGTCGAACTTCGTGACGCTCGTAGGTTATGCTCGCCGTCCTCGTCAGCTATCGGTAGCACTTCGACTTGATAATGCGACACTTCGAGAAGGATGGATGGTAACTAACGGTGATCATATGCTGCCTGCATGCACCGACGTCGCACGCCCTTCAGCTACTGTCCTCGCTAAGGAGGTCCCTACGTCAAGAGTCTCACCTTGAAGATTCCCAAGTTATATCGTTTCTTCCCTCAGCAATACCAGTGCTCCTTGCCGATTTCCTTGCGGCCTTACTGCGACTGTCCTGTCCATTTTACCCTGAACAATTTCGTCTGAGCCAAGCCTAACCTCTGTGCTCAGTGTGAACCTATTACGGTTACGACTCGGATGTGAAAATGTTTCTCGATTCGTTACTACATAACATTATGGCTCTAACGCGGGATTGCGATTCTTCGCGACTTTAAAAAAATCCACTACGAAAGTGTAAATGCACAGTACGCCTCGATCTTTCATTCAAAAGGGCCGATTACTACTAGCTGCACTCAAACAGGGATCAAACAAGGATGCTATGAAGGGAAGAGAATTACTCGCATGCGAGGCGCGGACACGAACTCTGATTGTATATTAATCGGATTAATGAGATGGCCTGATTTTGGATCAAGCGCTTTCACTACATAGGGAACCGACTCGGATAACACGGCACCATATATCACTTATCCAATCCCTTCGACTCGAATCTTTTTCACCTCTTCTTGCTAATGGGTTTACAGAAATCAAAACCAGTCAGTAGAAATGTAAGACCGATCAGAACAGCTTTATACTGACCTCGTACAACGTTTCAGGCTGACTTGGACTCGGCTCACGATGAGCTCCCCCATCTATACCAAGGAAGGCGAGCTTCTCTACCACTCGACATCGTGATAGTAGGATGTGGCCTAGGAGGTCTCTCTGCTGCGTACTGCCTTGCGCAGGCGGGTCATAAAGTCACCATCCTAGAAGCCGCACCAGCCATCGCGGATGTTGGCGCTGGCATTCAAGCCAGCCCTAATGTCTCGCGTCTATTGATCCGTTGGGGTCTTCGTGAGCGTCTGGACGAGCTTGGCGTTAAGCCACAGAATTTGAGCATTAGACGATGTGAGTTGTGTCCGGAGTGTGTGTTTCGGTACTTGCTGAACCCTTTATCTCCAGGGGAAAACGATGAAGTTGTAGGGTGGACGGCGTTTGGCGATACTTCGGTTAAGGAATATGGGTCTCCTTATTACCACATACATGTTAAGTCTGTTCCTTTGATGTGATACTCAAGATTCACTAACTCGCTTAAAACAGCGAGCTGATTTCCACAAGATGTTGTACGCAGCTACTGAGTCACACTGCAACATCCGCGTCAATTGTCGTGTTGTGTCCGTGGACGCGTCCAAACCTAGCGTAACTCTTGCTTCTGGGGAGGTCGTGCACGCTGACCTGCTCATTGGCGCTGATGGCGTCAAGAGTCTTACCCGAGAATACGTTGTCGGCGGGCCCGATAAACCCAAACCTACTGGAGATGCTGCTTATAGGGTACTCATCCCAACCGAAAAGCTCCTAGAGGACGATGACCTTAGACCACTGGTGGAAAACACGGAATCGATCATCTGGATGGGTCCCAAGGGACATATCGTCGGCTATAATATTGTAAGTCGGCCGTTCGATAACCTGAACACTGAAAGCTAATGTAAGAGGTGGACAGCGTGCCAAGAAAGAATACAACCTCGTCATGATACACCCCGACGAAAGCGAAAGTAGTGAAGGGGTTGTGGAGTCGTACAATACTACGGTTAATGCGAGTAAAATGAAAGAATACTACAAGGGATGGAACATAACGTTAGTGACGCTGTTTTCATGTCGATCTTGCGCTCACGTCCTTGTGACAGGATCCAGAAGCTCATTGATCTTATTCCTTCACCACTCGAGTGGAAGTTGATCGATCGAGACCCACTGCCTTCATGGATCCACGAAGATGGCAAGTTGGTTTTGTTGGGTGATTCATGTCACCCGATGCTGGTTAGTGGATTTCAGATAGATACACATAATACATACTGAATGACATTCCCCTAGCCATACCGCGCACAAGGGTCGGCCATGGCGGTGAGTTGAAGTATCTAAAATAACACAAACGCTGATGCCAGGAATCCTCTAGATCGAAGATGCTGCCGTGCTGGGCAACTTATTCTCACATTGTTCACACCGCTCGCAGATCACGCCATTGGTCTACGCCTACCAATCTCTCCGGTACGACCGTGCCACGGCGACACAGGTATCGTCAAGTCTGAACCGGTTCATATTCCACCACCCCGATGGGCCAGTGCAAGAGCAGCGTGACCGCGAGATGCGTGAGGCAATGGAGGACGCATTCCGCGTCGCTCGCGGGGAGAAGAGTACGCTGGTGCTAGCGGGGAATGCGAATCAGTGGGCTGATAAGAAGAAGAGCTACATTCAGTTTGGGTACGATGCGGATGCAGAGGCGGAGAAATGGTGGCTTGAAAATGGAGAGAGTCTTATGGCTCTTGTCCCTCCAACCGAAGCAGCGATTTAGAACGGAGAAGTCGCGAGGTTTCTCAATGTATTCTGGATAGGGTCTCATGATATCACAATTTCGTGTTGTAATGTAGACATGGTAGTTTTAGACATGAAATAGGTGCAACGCTGCTTCACGGTATCGATAACCTCTAGATTAGTCGTGGGCCGAGACGGTTGTACCATTGTAAGTGTTGCAGTGAAATCACTAAAATGTGCCGTATGACTGCTGGCTGCCATGTGCCTAATCAACCACTCTACCCAGATAATAAATTCACCGTCCCGCAGTACTAATCCTTTGCACCTTAGAACTGTCGTTCAGCAACATAATGTAAAGGACCACAGATAACACGCAAACATGACACGTCCAACAAGAATATGTATGTGAAGCTTCAACTTGCAGATGAGGAAAGAAGAGCGACCGACCATGCTATCTCCGTTTCATTACGTCCAATAGTTTCGTGAGTGCGTTTCCCTCCTTGCGAGGTTCCGGGGGAGGGAGATCCCTCACAAACATGGTAGTATCCACGGAAGAAAATTTCCCGTTCATCGCCCACTTTTGAGCCGTCTCAACCAAGCGTTTTTCGAACCATCGCATCACCATACTTTCTTTCTGCCAGACGCCGCTAGTCCAGATAGCAAGAGGACCGCCGATGCTCAAACGAGTGGGCACGTCACTTGGAGAAGACGATGCGGGGCGAGAACGCATTCTGTTTGCCAGAATCACATCCGTAAATATACGGTCTCCAACTACAATCAGTTCATCATCGGACACTGGGACACGAAGGGACGAAAAGTAGGAGCGTATCGAAGTGATGCAGGAATAGCCCGGTTTGAGGGTGTCATGTCGGAGGACTGGGACAGAGAGGTGATACGATACTGATTCTGCCTATGTATCTTCAACTTCCGATCGTATCTCAAGAATAATAGCCATACCTGGATACCTCCAGCATCGAACCTGGTGCCAGCGGAATTGCTGACGATGAGTACGTTTCCTTCGCCGAATGCCTCGCGACATTCTCTCCAGGCATCCTGGAGAACAAATTCTTAATATTTTGACTGGGCTCAATCACATGTGCTTTGAACTCACTTCGAGTTCTGGTACAAGCGGGTCTTTATAAGGAATTGTCTATTGCGTATTCAGGAAGATAAAAACAGATAAAATGTGGTGACTGACCAAGCAGTTGTCTTTATCAAAGACAGCTCCTCTATAACCTGCATTTCGAAGCGCAGAAAAGTCGATTTGGCGAATATCTATCTGTAGTTCGACGCGTTAGTTGTAGTCATGGATGCGACAAAGGAGGGTGACCTTTTATAATGAGATGGGGAATGACAAGTCGGGGATTCCTGAGCAATTGAAACGGGGCAAGAATTCCTGGGATATTCAAAGGCATTGAATACTTGAGTAAAAATGACTCTTTTTGCTTTTTACTTACAACCTCACTTACACACCGGCAATTGCCGTGTAGACTAACGACCACCAACGTCTCTAACAGGGTTTGGGCTATCTTCTCGCCACCTCCAGCAACATACCAGGAAACATGGATGATTTCGATTTTGATGCAGCAGCCTCCTCCTTTCCTGACATCTCCCTAGACGGGGAGGGTGACGTGCCCTTGCCATCTGCGCCCGCACCCAGTAGTGGCTTCTCATTTGATGACTTCGACAATTCGCTGGGGGGGACCGATGTAAAGGTCACAGGCGACGACGAGATTGAGAAGTTCGAAGATCAGTTTCCAGACCTAGATGTTGGACAGGTAAGTTATGTACATGGCGTGGCTGCACTGTATTCATTTCCCCGTGCCCGCTTGCTGCGTAGCCTGTATCTCCTCCCCCACCGGCCCTGCCAACTTTTGGTGCTCCCCCTCCATTTGCTCCTCGCCCACAACCATCAGCATTTTCGTCTACGCCCATCCTCAATCAGCAACTAGATGAGGAAGAGCCTGAAGTCATCAAGTACGTCATCAAATCTTTGTGTACGAGGTTTTTCTTGCTGATAGTTACAAAGACAATGGCGCGAGAAACAGGCAGAGGAAATCCATGCTCGTGATGAGGCTAGCAAGGCTCGGCGCCAACAAACTATCGGGAAGGCCGAACATGCTATCGACCAATTCTATGAAGAATACGCCGCAAAAAAGGAGCGAAATATTCGCGAAAACAAGTCAGTCCAGCATTGATGATTTAAATAAACTTCATTGATGGATCTCTTAAAGGGACGAAGAGGCAGAATTCCTCGAGTCGCTATCTTCATCCCTCACCAAGGGGACAACTTGGGAGCGTATTTGCGACATCGTGGAGCTGCAAAACTCTCAGAGCAAAACAATTGCAAGGGCCGGTCCTGGTACCACCGACCTCTCGCGGTTTAAGGAGGTGCTACTGCGTTTGAAGCGCGAGGGAACTGCAGCTCCCGGTGCAGCTGGTTATTAGACATTACGTGTTTTGCGACTATATACCTTTTGTTTTAGTTTTCTGGATTTTTGCCCCACAAAAAAAAGACAGCGGGTGCATGAACATAAGCGAGTGGTAGTGGTAAAATAGATCCTTCTCAGAGTTTGGGCGAAATGCTGGGAGACAAATGTGCCTCTACCCAGGTAATACACTCCTCAATAAGTTTCTCTTTCACGCCGTCTGGTTCATTGTGAAGTTCATGATAGCCATCCTGTGGAAACATGAGCTGCCATTCAATGGAGTAACATCGCAATCGCTTACTTGGTAAATGGATATTTTCTTATCCTTTGCTGGTAGCCGCTGGTGTAGTAGCTCAGAAGCTTTGGCGGACGTTACCTGGAAGATATCAGAGTTCCTTCACAAAGCGTTCCAGAGGAAACCAACCTTGTCATCTGAGCCATGTACCAAAAGGACCTTATAATATGACTAAATGAGATTTGAAGGAAACCCAATTTAAACAACTTACAGGAAGGCCTGTGGGCCAACGAGTGTAATCAGTGCGTAAGAGGTGCTCGCCCTAAGAACTAGAGGTGAAACATTATACAGAAAGATTGATTGATTATTTACCCCATCTAACATGTCACTTATTCCGCGAAGCGACCCAACTTGTTTGACCATCGTGTCTTTCACATATGCAACACTCACAGCTTCGTCATGTGATATATCCTGCAATGACCTAGTTAGTCGTACAGCGAGAAGACGAAGCTATGACCTACCTGACTCTTGACTTCCGCCGGAATAGTGAGTGAGGGCGCTAGTAAACTGGCCTTGCCACCGATCCATCTAGCTGCTTTGGCAGCTGGCTTTGCTTGAAGAATAAGGGGACTAGTGGCGATGACACCAGCTAGGCCAGCTACTGTTTCCTTTTCAGGGGGAGCATGTTCCCTGGTAGGAAAGGCGAGTGCTAACGCTCCGCCCTAGGGTATGCAAATCACGTAAAACACTCGGCATTCTAAAGAGAACATGATCCATACCATTGAATGCCCATATAGGAACAGGGGAACAGATCCAAACTCGCTCTTTGCATGGTTTATAGCCCACTCGAGATCTTGAAACTGCTCCTTCCAGCTCGTCTTCGCATACGAGCTATCTTTGCTCTTCTTCTCTGAGTCCAGGGCCGTTCTCCCGAAGCCGCGTTGGTCGTATGTGAAAACCGCTATGTCGCGCGCGGACCAAGCAGGAAACACATGTTCGTACCGAGCAATGTGCTCGATGAACCCATGTACGAAGACAACGACACCCTTTGCTGTGGAAGCGGGGCGATATGTGCGAGTGTAGAATTGAGTGCGTTGCGGACCAACCAGCCAGGACTCTGAGTAAGTCGTCATGATCTTGTCAAGTCCCATTCAAGTTCCGGGGGAGTAGTACTGCATCGTGCTGACTAATCGGGCAGACCCATCCCTCTCTTTTCTGCTTGTGCTGGCCTGACATTAAAATCATCCTCGAAGAAATGATGAGTTCGCTCGACATATAGTATATGGAAATCATTATATTGCCAGAATACTTATCACACTCATATTTATTATTGGTTGATCAGCCAGCGCTCCGAGTCGTTAACGTTGAGCTTTCCGGAATTCCCGTGCTGGAGCTTGCAAACCTACCCACATGTGTATTTCACGGCACATTGATGATGCAGTAGATCAAAGATGGTGGGTTAGGCGATACATTGACACGACTTCAAGATAGTCCTGGCGATTTTCTCAAGTCTCGAGTTAGGCTAAAGTAATTCTCCGGGATTGATTCACTTCAGTTTTGCGACAGTCGACACCAGGCAGCAATCAGGCGCAGTGGCGCACACAAAATTCGCTGAATCCCGTCGGCCTCACATACAGGGGTGGACATTATCTATCTCGCTAATTCATGCTATCAGATCCGTGCTGACCGTGCTGGATCGGCAAGGTATCCTTGACGTGGCGGTAGCAACAATGTTCGACCTGTCACGCACCACATGATGAACATGGATACTTGCTCATCTGCGCTGAACGGACCGCACAAACGACTGTTTAGCGGTCCTCGTCGGACCGCTACGTGCGTAATGTGAATCATTTAAAGCCGCGTCCTTCCAAGTTGTCCATTCATTTACTTAACTTGCATAGAAATATGCATCTGTTTTTGACAGCGCTAGGTATAATCTTCTTGCCCCTCGTACGAAGTTCAGGAGCTCCTAAAAATGCACGCAGTGCGTCGTGTACTGTCACGGCGAGTGGTGGAGACGATGGTCCGGCATTCGTAGACGCTGTTCAACGTTGTGACATGGTGACAATTCCTTCTGAGACTACCCTTTCGATTGCAACCAAGATGAATATGACTGGATTAAATAACAAGAATATTGTGAGTAACATGCTCAAGGCTTATGACGTACTGAATATTTATGGGTTGCAGGAACTGATGGGAACTGTGAAATTCACGAGTAACATGACATATTGGATCAATGTATGTGTTGGAATCTGTCATGCATCATTCGCTAACTGCTCTTTAGAACGGTTTTTACTTTGAGTTTCAGGACCAAATCGCCTTTTGGATTGTAGGTGGCAATAACATTCAAATTTACGGTGGTGGAACAATAGATGGTTCTGGTCAGGTATGATAATTAACAACTAATGAAGTCCATGTACTAAGCCCAAGTTATGTAGGTTTGGTATGACGCGTTGTGAGCAGGCATGTAGATTGAATATAACGTCTAACTAACTCTGCCCAGTGCCAGTAATAGTACTCTACTGCGCCCCATCCTGCTCACGGTCTACCAAGCCACTGATGTTGCCATTGAGAACATTTCGATGATCAATGGCCCTGAGTGGATGAATTTTGTAAGTATTTCAATAGCCAGACGATGTTTGCCTAATAAACTCACGCCTCATGCCAGGTCAACGAAGGGCAAAACGTTGTATATAATGGCATCAATATTAGTGCCGTCTCAACGTCAAGCAACCTTGCAAAGAATACCGATGGCTGGGATATATATCGCAGCGACAACATTGTCATCGTTAATTCGATCATCAACAACGGTGATGATTGTGTTTCGTTAAAACCAAGTACAGTTTATTCTCGTCGACGTTCCCTGTGTCATGTTCCATTTATGCACGTTGTCCTAGATTCAACAAATATCGTCGCATCGGACTTGTACTGCAATGGTTCCCAGTCCGTAACAGCTCTCTATGAAAGAGCACCTGCTTATTCTGTGTTAATAGCGGTATTTCTGTTGGTTCCCTTGGTCAGTATGCCGGGATGTATGACATTGTAGAAAACTTCACTTCGAGGTGCGTATTCACGCGAACCTACAGGACAGCCAAGAGCAATGACTAAACGCTCTTAGCAACGTTCAAATGTATAACGCCGAGAATGGCGCGCGTATCAAAGCCTTCGCCGGCCAAGGGGTCGGCAGTGGCATTGTGAAGAATGTCAGCTATAGCTTCTTCACAGAAGGCAATGTCGACAACCCCTTGATAATTGATCAGGTCGGCACTTATCTTTGTATCGTCAGTAGAAAGACTAACTGTTTAGCAGTGTTATGAGACTAACGAGACGGAATGTGCTGCATACCCGTCCAACGTATATATTCAAGACGTTACGTTTACCAAGTGCGCGAAAACTATCTCTGTCCTTTTCGTCTGAACTTACAAGAATGCAACCTAAGCTTCTACGGTACTTCATCTGGAGCAGAAAAGTCCGTGGTCGCTTCGTTGCAATGTTCGCCAGACGACCGCTGCAGCAACATCAGCGTCAACGACATATCCTTAGAGTACGTTCCCCATTTTTTACCATTACATGTTTCAAGATAATGACCAATTTCCAAGACCACCCTTGAGCTACGGTAATGCGACCTATTCTTGCCAGAACGTGAATATCACTGGAAATGCTGCTTACCTGTTTGGTAGTTGTGTAACGACTTAGATCGTAGTTGACCAACCGAGAAGTTTTGCAGAACTTCTGTCACAACTAAGTGCACTTAAGTATTGTAGGGCAGTCAAGTGTGTGTTCCTGGCTAAGTAATGTCGGCATGACACAAATTGAATTTTGGCCACCCACGTGATTTTCTTCGCGTTTCGTTTCAAAATTGCGTTTGCATCAGTGGCATCTGCAGTCGCCCCCGAAAGTTGTAGAGAATACCCGCATATCTTAATAATCCCGGGAATTGTATTTGACGTCTTGACACCAGCCCCGCACCAAAATGTCTCTCTTCAGCAGAATGAAACTCATGAAAGAGTTAGTTCATTGCAACTCCTCGGCCTTCGCCCCACATCGTTCAAGGCCGTTTTCCCTATTCCCTGGCCGTGCTCAAGGTGTTCCAAAAGATCAACCATTCTACGAACTCAAGAAACCCAGTCTCTTGATCAAGTTCACCTGGACACTCCTCATAGCCGATGCAGTCTGCACGTGAGTTTTGCTGCTCCAATACGCGCTAGTCTAATTTCCAATATGATGTGCAGGCTAACGATGTGCGAGCTTGCATGGAACCATTTTACTCGCGCCGTGGAACCAACTGAGTCCGCAACCCCCGACAACTCCAATTTACCACAGTATGTACTCCGCCCGACATACCAGCGTGCTGGTATGGTCTTCATGCACCTCGCATTTGGGGGTTGGGTGGCCTTCATGGTTGGCATGAAAAGTGGAATGAGTGTAAAGAGGATTTGGTTGACTCCACGACCGCGAGGGGATCTGACAACCATGACGCGGAAACCCCTTGGGCGTCCAAAGATCGTGAACTTTGAAGGCTTCAACGGTTTTGGTCTACGGGGCGACGGACTGGACACCAAATATTGCCACCTGTCTTCTGCAGAACCCGCAAACGACCTGATATTGACCGTCAGTATACCGGGGAATAGACAGCAACACCTATCAATCGCGACGAAAGGTGTCTATATTAACGGGCGGCCTGTTTCACGCGACGAAGTTCGCACTTCACTTTCGAATATATTTGGACGCAAACCCAGGAAAAGTGGACCCATTCTAGCACAGGTGCGCATACTCGTCAACTGATAGTGGTCGTTATCTCACTTCATTCACACCAGAAGTGATGTCCAAACTCGGACATGTTTGAGAG
Organism: Rhizopogon roseolus; assembly: GCA_930272055.1. Classification (NCBI taxonomy): domain Eukaryota; kingdom Fungi; phylum Basidiomycota; class Agaricomycetes; order Boletales; family Rhizopogonaceae; genus Rhizopogon; species Rhizopogon roseolus. The sequence continues at coordinate 44,738 of CAKNEV010000128.1, forward strand.
CTTGTGGACCTGTTGTTCGCAGCTTAACCTCGACCGACCTAAAGATACGTACTCCTGATGTACATCTTGATAGTGAATTACACATCAAGTGCCAGCATGGCCGAGTACTTATGTTCTTTGACAAACAAGGCGGAAGTTCAAACGTTCACTGGTGGTTTAGTATACGTTATCGGTCGTTATCCCGTACATAGCTCTGCAGCCCTTCGTGCATTTACGATAGGTGTTCTTCGAAGTATGCTCGGCTGTGCGGGGCTTACAATAAGTTGCACCGGCCATGCGTACGTCAACCCACCCCATAAACTTAGTTTTGACGGGGAACTAGGAAAACCTAATTTTGGAAACATGCCTTCCGTTTAGATCTTTTTGTTTCTTGTTACTCGCCTTCTAGTTCAAGATGTTGCCCCAGCATGAATGCAAAATTATAATAACAGTGCCAATGTGAGCTGAATCACGAGGACAAGATGTGTGCTTCTGATGATCAATCAGCGAGGACAGAAGGTATCTGGCACGCCGATGCCGTTGTAAAATTTTCCTCCCATCTTTTCTGAACTCATCATCGGTGTCATTCAATGGGTGATCACCTCCATGGGAGACATCTCGACACGATTGCTGCTGTTGCCTCGATGAATTCACCACTCTTTTTGATGAGAATGACATCTGTACTTACCATTCGACGTATCTGTAAGGAGGCTGGTTCAGTATAGATTTGGTTGTAACGCAAACGTTGCGGTCAAGCTGGTCGTTTCAGTGTGATTGTCTGCCAGGCCATATCCCTGGTAGTCACTTCCATGTGAATGTGCTCGCTGCTCAGTGACCTTTCCACCGGCCAACCTCGAACTTTTGCGGAAGCATTCCTGGAGGATCTAAGACCCGAGAAAGATTCCGAAAAGCGTGAACATAGCAGACAAGATCTCGTGTCACTTACAACGATGCAAGCCTAGAAGGGACTCAATGATCATGAGTGCGTTCGAAATTTGCAGAGCATTATTTCTGTCCGATAGAACCAAGACAGAGCCTTCCACGGTCGGGGAGGAGTGAGCCATCCGGAATGCCCACCAGAAACTATTAGAATTCAGAACTGCTACGGTCCGCCTTGATAACTTGATAATTTCTTGTTGCTTCTGAACATCCCAGGGAGTTTCGAAAAACGTGCCAGTTGCAGAGTATGTACTCACATCTACAATATTAATGACGGGTAAAGTTAAAGCTATATAAATTAGTAGGCAGCAGACGAGGTTGTAGTTGGGACAAAGTAACCAAGCCTCAGGCCCTCAGGTGCTGAAGTGCCTAGCTAATTAGTGTAAATCAGTAGTTCCATGTTTCTCGTTTCTCTCCAATACCACAATGTCTGGCACTCGATATATCCCTCATGTACTGTACTCAACCGCTTTGACCTCAATTTCTATGCACCTGTTGTGGCAGAGAAAAACGGCTGAAGAAGACCGAGCTGGTTTCAAAGCTCAAACATCGATTTTGCAAGACCTCATTGCGCAACTTCGTTCGGGCGAGCCAATATCCAACGAAGAGATAACGAAGCTGCGTAACCTTGCGCGTATACACGGAGAAAGAAAACAGTCATCCGACAAGGCAAAGGCTGACATTGGGTGGATGGACGTGCTATGGGGCCGAAAATCACCTGCAGACATTGGTGTTAGTGATGAGTGGGAACGGAAGGATTTGGAGCAAAGTGAGGTCGTTCCTTGTCACACGCAATATCCAGCTGACTGGTCGGCCTATGTAGTACGGAAAGAGATTGAAGCAGAGCAGTGAAACATATCGCTTGCAATAACAATGACGATGCTACATTTTCTGACCCTCCCTCTGCAAGTATCATCCGCCATCTCCTACTTGTACACATGGTATACACAGGACCAAAAAATCTACAATACATGTGCTGGCATGACCGCTACTTATATGTCTCGTCTCGCTAATATCCCCAATGATGGTTCAAGACGGCACTCCGGCGGGATTACTACTGCGCACCTACTGAACAAACATACATGTTTTGCAAATCAGTCACACGAGCCGTATCAAAAGGACTCGGAACTTACCTTCCCATTTGCCTGCTTCCCATTCTGCAGGGATTCAGAAGTTGCACAGCTTAGATAAATGACAACTACTCACGGTGTTGGTGTTGATGCCATTTTTCTTCCTCTTCGCTGGATCGGGGTTCTGCAATGTCGGAACGGAGTTCCCCGTAGTATCATCTGTGATTCCTTCAACAGTCCCACTTGCGAAAGCACCATTTGCGTTTGCGTTTGCGAGCTCGAAAATGTCGCATATGATCTTCCTAACCTCTTCCCCACCAGCGCTTGCGCTCGTCGGGGAACGACACCCATTTTCTGCTGCCTTCTGCAGTGCTCTTTCCCTGACCATTGTCAGCTTGAGAATGGTTTCAATATCCAACTTCTTAGCGTCATCGAGAGAAGGGAGCGTAGGGCTCATCGTCAATGATGCGTATGATGGTAATAGAAGTTGTGGGTCGACGTTGAAGTCGGAATATATCTTGATTTTGTCAATGGGTGCAAGGTTCATTTTCTCGAGCTGGCGCACTGCCAACTTTCGCATCTTGTGGAAGCCCCAGCGCGTTGCCAGTCGCAGGACGACTAGCCACCTTTCGAGCGGCTGATTATCGTATTCATAGTCTCTACAACGATCAAAAATTTTAGTAAGAATATCGGTGAGTATTGCGTGCTGCAACTCACTCGTCATAGAATACCCACACGAAGTGGGCAAAGTCATCTACGGTGACATCCAAGGTATATGGTTTCGTGTCCCCTTCGCCTTCGGCAAATATGCCTTTGAAAAATTCTGATTCGCGCTCGAAGAAGTGGCGGTGAACGCGGAAAAGGACGCTTTGCGTCTAATGAAACTGAGTGTTAACAAGCTACGACCCGCGCTCCATTCCCAAGTGCGCTCTCACCAAGAAATCTGCATCCCCGCCGGGAATGAAGTACTGGGGATGCTTTCTTATTTTTGATACGCCGTTTGAGGAGGGACTGGATTGTGATGGTTCAGACATCTCGAAGTACGACTGTTGTGTTGGTGGGATATTGATGGTGGGTGAATAATGCTCGTCCGTCTTACGCTTTGACGTTTACTTATCTGCTTTTCAAGCGCTGGCGATGCTTCGGTAGATCAGGTCATCAGATTTCGATGTTGTTCCGCGGTACTAGCGATGATCAACGTAATGATTTCACTGTGGGGCCTGCAGGACTTCAGACAAATATTGAAGATGACAGAAGTATGTACAAGGGATGCTTGCATTGAAGGATCTGGAGGATCGTTCAACGAAGAACAATCACCAAACGTTTAGTCATAGGGGGATACATCGTAACCATAACCCACGAGGCACCAGGAGATACCTCGAGGCAACGCGCAGCATGTTTTGGTCACATCAAATGAATAATATATTTGCGATCAGATCTTGGATATGTGGACGTGATCAATGAAGTGATCCATTCAATGTTGTCTAGTCGCGGATCGCTCGCTGAGCAAGCACTTAAGTTTTGATGCCAACAAAAATAGAATTCTCAAGAGATGTAAGCGAGAGTAATGTGACGAGAAAGTCAGCTTTTAGAAATCAATAGGGAAGGTATCACCAAGTGCCAAAGTCCTGCTCTCCAACTTGTGTAAATCCCCGCTTTTAAGTCTTCTTGCCCTTGTTTGCGGCAGTACGACCGGCATTGCGCTTCGCCCCGCGGTTTCCTTAGACAAGGTTGATTTGTGAGATGGATGTCGAACTAAAGTTGCCGTCATGCTCACCTCCGCGTCCGCCTCGTCCACCCCCTTCGCTATCGGTCAGCACACCAGACAGCTCAGGGTCCTTCGCTTGAATGTCATCCTTATCAGCATCATTTTCGTGGTCTTTAGGTTCATTCTCATCGGTATTCTTAACAACAGGTGTTGGTACAACAGGCTCAGCAGTAGGTGCGACAACGGTGATTGAACTATCCGGAGAGCCAGCCCATGACTCCTTTGTTTCCTCCTGTCATGCGAAGAATGAGCAGTAGTCAGAATAGGATAAGTACAGGACTCGCCACCGATGAAGGCTCACCCGTTCCGTTCGCCTTGCTCCATGGACTAGCCTTGGATGCATCAATAGGTGTCTTGGTGGAAGTAGTATCTATCAGCTCTGGTAACGTCGCGCTAGGCTTCTCCGGGGGTACAGGCTTGGTCTCAGGCATCGGGGTGGGGGGCTTGGGTACAACATTTGACGCGGGAGTGGAGCTAGAATTCGAAGAAGACGTGGAAGTAGGCTGCGCTTCCATGGCCGTAGAGAACGTGCGCATGGTGTCAACCGATGAACGGGCGTTCGGGTCAGAGTTGGATGGAGCAGTCGTACGAAGCGAAGAACTGCCATTCACTTTTGGTGCTGTTGATCCGTTGGCCTTTGCCGAACCGTTGCTTGGTGCTGTTGATCCGTTGACCTTTGCGCTACCTGTGTAGGTCGAACCGTTGCTTGGTGCTGTTGATCCATTGACCTTCGTGTTACCCGTGTAGGTCGAACCATTGCTGTTGCTAAACGAAGGACTGGTCTGCGGAGTCGGTGACGTTGGGCGGGACATTATCCCGAAAACCTCCCGAATCATAGTCTCCATCTCGTTATCTTCAAAGTCGTCAAACGTAGGCGTGCGGATACCGCTCTCCGCAGCACGCTGGCGAGCCCGCTCACGAGCGTCCGCGATACGGAGAACGGTTTCCATGCCAAGTCGCATGCCCTCAGCAAATGACAAAGGTTTCTCCCTCTTGCAGACTGCGATGTACGAAGAGATGAGGAAGAGCTTGTTGATGGTGTACTCGTGGTAGATAGCAATTTTTTCAACGGGTTCTATCTCCATCTTCTCGAGTTCGCGCACGGTGAGTTCCTTGACGTTGCTGAAACCCCACCGATTGGCGAGGTGTAGGATACTCAGCCATGTCTCGAGAGATGCGTCATACAGCGAGTACTTCCTGTTCATGGTTGTCAGATGTTTGAGCTGTAAGAAGACATGATGCACCGGACATACGGATTGTAGAAGACCCAAAGGAAGCGTGAAAAGTCTTCGCTCTTGACATCGTCCAAGGTATAGGCATTATTGTCCGATGATCCTCGTTCCTCGCCTTCAGCTGACTGGAACTTCTGGCGGAAGAACAGGGATTCGCGCTCGAAGAAATGACTATGTATCCGGTAGAGGTGATTCTCGACCTGCAGAAGCCGAGATTATATTCATTAATTGAGGGGCCGAACATCGTAACGCTCATTCTACACTCACCAGTACGGTCATATCACCACCGCGCAGATAATAGTCCTTATGGTGGACGACGCGTGCCAAACCGTGCTCTGATGAATTAACCATGATGGACTCTACCTGAGAGTGGAGGGAGGGGAGAGGGAGATGGAAGGGCTTTGGTTCAAGAGGAAATTTTTGAAGGAAGTCAAGATATACGTTTCCTGTATCCGATGCCAGCGTTGGCGATTTAAATGAGCTACACGTGTTGTACGCATGTCGTGCATTGTTCTCTTCGTCCTTTTATTCTTGGTCAAACCCCAATTGCTCAATAAGCCTGAAAGTTCATTGCGTAAATATCCTGCATGCTATCGATGAGTCCGGAATGCAAATATTTGGGAGTCGCTTGTAGTTGTTGAGCAAACACCATTGAGTTAGTTACGTATGGCGTCGGCAAATATTGGAGTGCGCTGCTAAGTCGGATTATCATCGACAATGACAGACCTGGACACTCTGAACCGACTTCAAAGATTATTCCGCGGTAAACTGATTTCAAAATCAAGTAACATCAGACACAGGATTCATGATACACGCAACTATCGGATCTGAATCCGGGTTCCTGCTGAGCTGCAAGGATCCCTTGCCTCGAGGTAAGCTGCGGTGAATCAGTGATACACCACAGGAATGACATAGGAATGCAGTCATGGACTTTTTGTGTACGTGAAATGTTGGCGTATGCAGCGAATGTTGACTCACCGATAGGTGACACGAGGCTAATACATGGAAATCGGTGCCACGACTCCACAAGATATTACTCATGTATACACCCGTTTTCGTGTGCCCGCAGCAGCCTGCCCGACCACGCGCTGCCGCAATATTATGTATAGACTAGGAGACTCCCTTAATATTGTCAATGACCCACTCATTGATTGGAAACGTGGTCGCCGTTAACTTGGCGGCTCAGCATGCGAAGGGCCGAGATGTAGGATGTTGCGGATCATTGCCATGCTGCTAGGTCGGAGACCTAGCCAAGCACGTCACGGTGGACGAATGAGGACGAATCCCTTTTCCAACACGCATTGCATCGGGCGCATGTACACCAATGTGATTTGACAACTCAGTTATGGACGGTAACATTACTAGTCTGCTTCTCAAATGTGTGCTTGAAGGTGGTGAAAGTATCCTTCCCGAGGATAGCGAACACCACACGATGAAATGAATGCTGGTATCGCGCACCTTTCTCCGTCAATAACTCTGCCCAGATCCTCGCAACCACCTCAATATTGTTTTTGAATACCCCTGTCCCAAAACTGCCCAATACGATATTCTTAGCCCCCTGCTGTTCAAACAAGAACAAGATGCGCGCCATTCTCTCTTTCATAGCGGACTCAATGCGCTTCTCGATCTCCGCAGGTATGAGCTGATCCCCAATCTTCTTCCTCACATCGCCCGCATTGACAGCTGCGCTTGTTAGAACATCGACTTCAAAAGGCGATGTCCAATTCCCTGCATCATCCTTCAAGACAACGATGGAAGGGGTATAGATCAATGCGTGATGATAAAACCCTCCTTTTCGATCATGGTTGTGTAATCGGTAGAAGCGTTGCGCGCTGTCCGTCATCAGAGAGGGATAAAGGGTGGATGACCGAGCAATAGACTCCTCTTGAGCTTGTGATCCGTTCAGAAAACCGCCTCCGGGGCGTGTAGCAGATGCAAAGTTTAAGATTGCTATCCTGCCGAAGCTCGTGGAGCGAGACGACAGGGTATTGAACAGTAGTCGAGCACCATCAAGGGTCGAAATCTCGAGGATGGACACCTCGGATTTTGTGGCAGTAGGGATGTTTCTTGGTGGATCACTAGTAGACCATGTGGACAGTAAAGAATCTGGGGCGTAGTAGCGAGTGTTATGGTTGGAGAAGTTGACTTTGGCAGTAAGGTCATGGGAGACGTCAGCGATGGTGACTGTGCCATTCTCAATGGCGCTCAACGTGTTCTTTGCGATTTCCTGAAGTCGGCTGCGCCTATCGCCACCAACCTGAACTTGTTGTCCTCCGACTTTCGCGAATGGAAGCTTTGTCTGAATGTTCATTATGATGTAAAGTGAGGAGTCGTCAACAACGATGGTGTCGGACGATGGATTTTGCTAACTTGATATCGTCAAGACCAGGTCAAAGACTCGGAGTCACAGTTACAAAACGACACAGCAACTTTGAGGAGTCAGATCCTGTCAAGTCTCCTACGTTGAGTTGAGTCAACCCCCACGATGGAGGGTTTAGCGCCCATAAATTAAATATGGGCGCTTTCAGTCTCAAGGTACTTATTATTGTCCAGGTCCGTCGAAATCTACAGCCCATCACTTTGAGTCTCACAGCGTCTCACATTGTCTTGTTTCCCAACGTCCTGACGGTGCTCCCACCGTTGACGACTTGCCTTCCACCATTGTACGAAGCAAAACCCGCAAGATGCTGTCTTCGCTTGAACCGCTTGAAGAAGTAAGCACTTTTACGGTGCTACTGACACCACGCTGAATCCTGGGCAGAGATTCAGACAGGTGGAAGAAGAGAGTGAGAGGAGGGCCATGCGAGATCAAGAGCAAGAGGCTGATGAGCTAGTGAACCCCGCAACCAGCATCAGCAGACGATTGCACCACCGGAAGAGAAGCTCTGTGTCAGTATCTCGATTTGGTCAGGTGCGCGATTATTCACGTACTGAGTGTTCCATGGATAACTTATACTCGGGACCACGAATAGCCTTCAGAGAACCACAACACAAGTAGTTCGATCTCACCCACACCTTCAACACTTGCTTCAGTTGCCCAAAAGTCGGCATTTTATCATTCATTAGCGAACGTAAGCAGCCTTTGTTGAGCAATTGTTTCATCGCTTATGTTCATCGAACTTTACCAGCCAAGAAGTATAGACTCCTTCATTTCCGAAGGCTCGGAACACGCATCACACCATTCAGAGGACGACCAGCATGTTACAGAGGTTGAACGAGTAGATGGCCGTCCGCCCCTCCAGAAGAGAGTTGATGCCATACTCTCCCGACGCATCTCTCGGTCACGCTCCCATAACTTACTCTCCCCGGGCACACATATGGTCATCGATGTCTCTGTCGAAAAAGCTACAGTGGATGCTCCACATACCCATTCTGATGATATCCATACCACCGTTCATGCGGCCAGATCAGAGCTGCACTCTCGAGCGTCTACTCTCGGTCCTCAGGCCGCAACCTCGCCGGTAAACGGGCTAGTACAACGAGCAAAATCATTCGCTCGTAAATTTGGGCGTAGAAAAACTATCGCCAGATGAAGAAGTGGGCGTAGTGCGCCCGGCTTTTTGTGTCGCGTATTCATGATCCGAGCTGTTGCTAGGCTTCGGGCGTCTGCCCAATCGGGGAGTGTTCACCAGGGCTTGCATCAGAATTTTTTCATGTACATCTGTGTTATCAATGCACGATATCAACAGATTAAGCCAAACATTATCCAGTCGCTTTTCCTCCGCAGACAGTTCATTTACCTTTCACGTGAGTTTCAGTGTCGTGATTCTTGTGCTTCGAGATCGATCAACTTTCCATTCCAAAGCTATAATCAGATTCGGGCAGGAATCCGGGAATACATTTCATCTGACGGACCAAGAGAAATGCGGAGTCTGCCCCCCTTTTAAAAGCAGACCATCGTGATAGGCGCTAACGAAGCTCGATCCCAACTTGCGACCACTTTTAAAACTAAAGAGCACCCAGTGAGCGGTATAGCCAGTACATCAGCCATGAACCTCTCTCCCCCTAGACGTATGGTCGACAAATGTACTCCGCGGGACAAGTACGCGCGGACACACATCCATCTAAAGAGCTCATTCCTCCAGAGTTCTGATGATTCAAGTCTAAGCACCGTGAGTTTCCTGGAAGTTGTTCGTTTCACGCGCGCTGAATAGATTTTGCAGCCTAGTTCACCGTGGGCCCACTCATATAATGCACGACAGCGCTCGCAGTCTTCCGCAGATACACAAGGCTGGAAGCATCTGCCAACGCCCATCCGACCAACCTTCCGTCCACGCGATTATGCCTCACCGCCCACTGCGGATGACGTCTCTTCTTCTACTTCTTCACACACGAACACATTCAAAGTTTTGCAGCGTTCGCTGCATAACCTTGACTTTGACCCAACTTGCCTCGATCGTCTTGATGATCAACTTCTCCTCTCACCTACTGAGTCATTTGTGGACGTATGCTATTCGGATGCTGTCCACGACGAAGTCCCTGTGCCTATCCTTCAGCCCATCCAACCCCGCATACGTATCGGCCCGAGGCTGTATGACCGCACGGTTGTCAGTGATGAGGATCCTTTCCACGATTGGGATGAGAACTACTCTGTGAAGTTCAAAAAGCCTCGTCAGAAGCGGGTTAGTTTATTCGCGTCCGTCGCATAACTCTACTGACGTATTATGCAGGTACCACCACCTCCTCTCCCCGAACTGCCAGAATCACCTCCCCGAACGAGTACTCAGGAATCGATGCTCGCTCTTCTGGAATCAAGTTTTTTATATCACAACCCCAATGAATCAGTTCACTTTTTCCCAGTCCCTACGCAGCGCCGCAGCGTGGACTCGCGAAAATCCTCTCTCGACGCTCCCTCCGTCATATCCACAGGGTCGAGCGGCAAGTTCAAACGTATCTCTGAGGCGCTAACTGGCCGTTCTCGGGCAAAATCTCCTGCTTAACCCCGTCAAGCAGACACAATAGATTTTCATATCTGTTCAACAAAAAAAAACGCGGCGTGTGCAGGGCGTGCCGCACCAGGCCCTTCCATTTTTAAAATTCCCATACTTTATCTAATTCGCACACAGCAGGAACTCAACTTTGCGATCCATCCTACTTACCTCTTGATACCCCCTTTTGACGTCATTCCATCTTATGATTGATACCCCATTGTTTGTTGGTTGGGTTTTGCATCCTGGATTTACTTTACACTCATCACGACGACCGACTGTTCAATTTCCTCACAGTTGGCAGTATTACATATGATCACGTTTTACATAGCATCGATAACGTCCCAAATGAAATAATGTTGGAACTTGGATGTGACCTGATTGAATTCTCAGGAAGGATCATATACCCGTAATTCTGGTGTTATGGTGTTTCAATGACCCGAGTCCCTCGACTTGGCACAGGTACCTGGGCCCCAACTTGGGTCAATGACTGTAGAGGTACTTACTTACAGTAACACGAGCTAGTCGTAACTTTGTCTGACGGAGGACGTAATCTGCCTAGTGACTGATCACGGTGATAGTCAGTTGCTGTCATTTGAGATAACCACGTATGGGAGTCGAAGTCGAAGAAACGAAACGTAAATATGAAAGAAGAAGAAGAAAAAACGTCGTCGAGTGACGGAGAAGCATGAGGCACGGTCCATAGATATCCCCAGGAAGAACGCCGCCGAGGAAAATAACAAGGTTCTACTCATAGTACGGTAACATGTGCCTCGCGGAGGTTGGATTAAGGTTGGATTGACCCAGTCACTGCAACTCTAAGTAAGTATGGGGACGGGTCGGCCGAGTAGAGTTGGCAACTTGGAGGCAAGCGTAATTCATTGACATATGTAGGATACCATGACAACTTCCAGGTCGAGTTCGTGGTTGAGAATGACCCGAAATTTGCTTTCAATTTCTTGATCCCGGTTAAAACAGTTTGCCTGGGAAGAATTGCTGATATCAAGGACAGGAGTCACCGTCGATGCCACCAGACGTCACCAGCCAAGATATCTTGGTGAGAACATTTGCGAGGTCGGCGGACCTGGTCATTGACTACGACGCGGAGGGATGAGCTCCTACGGTAGTCAGGACTCAAGTTTGCATAATATTTCCCTGTTCGTCGTGGACAAGCTGATCATCCATCTTCTCTGAGTACGTTAACAACATTAATATCGAGGCTCAGTCTTCGGGTGACAATATGGGGGTTACCATGACTGCATTGCTGGCGTTGAGAGCGGCACAAACTAGGTGGTCCTGGAACTTCGCTCGTGGGAAACGTTAATGTTTCCCTTTGACTTCCTCGAAAAGAGGAACGACAGCCCTTCGTCTATATGGTTCGTCTAGCAAGCAGTAGTTCTGAGTGCTAGCACTGAGCGCTGAGCAGCGACGAAATTAAGGCTATTTCTATAATAATTAGCGCACTTTGTGGCAGTTTGCATCCTATGATAACAGCTACTGATTGAGACGTTGACCATTGCTTAAGCGCCCGTCCTCGTCTTGAGAGCCGTGCATGTCTACTTTGGAGAACGTACCTGTCGATCTTCTCCAGCCTATTCTCAACTTTTTATCTGATCGAAGGCATCTGAGTGCGGCTGCTCTGGTAAGCTGGGCGTTCAATCGCGCAGCAACACCACTTCTTTATAGGACACTCGATTCGCAATTGTGGCATAATGTACGTTTCCTATTTGTTTATCTCGCTGCGTATATCAAGACTGTATTCATTAATAGCAGGTCCTTCAACATCCCTATGCAACTCTTCTCAAACGACCGGAATTGGCACAATATGTCTCGCATGTGACAGAGACAGGCAAGGGACTTCGAACCCCAGACGATGCGATTGAATTAATCGCGCACTTTCGCAGGCGCGGTGCAGAGCTTGCGACAATCTAACCCGCAGATCACTGAAGATATTGTTGCAGCGCTCAGACTTTGCACGAATCTCACATCCGCAACTTGGGTAGATGATACGTTGACTCCAGAAGCGAACTTTTTGCCCATACTGGATGTTTTGATGACTCTGCCCCTGCGGGAACTCACCATACGCACCCAGTATGATCCAGGAGAACAAGTTTGGGCACAGCTCAATACTATCCGGGGCATTAAGCGGTTATCGGTGTGGTCTTTGGAGCGGGGTCCGCCGCGAGTGCTCCAAGGATGGGCTGACTTGCTGAGTTCCTCTCTTACACATCTTGAGCTCGGCGTAAGCATGAACGCTTTCATCTTTTTCTGTCTCCTTACCCCATCTCCAGCGCTGCGCAGGTGTTCCCCCAACCATCCTCATCTCCGTCTTCACGAAACTTCCTCTTTTACAAGACCTCTGCCTTAAAGGCGCCCAGAGCGCCGCTATTCCAGCTATCATGGCTTGTCTGCCGAATTTGATAGCTCTTGACACGGAATACTTGGACTCTGGGAATTACCGCACTCCGCTCACTCCACTACCCCAATTACAACGCTTAACAGTGCGGACAGGGTCATTGGACGTCCTCGGACCACAACAGCTGTGGACATGGATGAGGGCATTGGTTCCGCACCAACAAACTCTAAAGTCATTCACGTTGAATGCATTTGCAGTGCAAGGGCAAACGTCTATCCCACGCCCATTCATCGTGAGTCTTACTAAAGGACACGGGAAATCGCTTCAAGAGTTTGCAGTGGGCGTGGCGCAAGTGACGTTAGAATCTGTATCCTATATATGTTCAACGTGTCCGCAACTTGAGTCACTTCAATGCTCCGTGGCAAGTCCAGACGTAGTAAGTCACTTTTGTTGGAAGAACAATGACTAGTTAATAACTAATGTGTGTAGGACACGATCGCGAGAGCAATCGAGGCGGGATGCAACCTTCGGACACTCAAGCTTCATGTCTCTTGGATCCCTGATGGCAGCGTTGATTTACCTCCGCAGCACGACAAATTCTTTACAGGACCTCGCGTCATGTATGCAGATTTTTGTCACCTTGTTAGCGAAGGCGAGAATATTCGATTCACCAAGGACCATGCACGTGCCTTGATGCTCCAGACGCGGCTTCGTAGCATTGGCCTAGGAGATCAGTCCTATAGGGTAAGTGAAATTTGCCCCATTTGCGTGCCCGCGGTGCCTGGGGCTTGACTTGGTTGTTGAGTGGCTGCGACATTCTCATATATCCCTCTTCAGGGCCAGTGGGTTCGTAGGAAATATCCACCCGAGACCACACAAGATGACTTGCAAGAAGAAAATGTTGTTTTCGAGGTCTTTGAGGATGTAGCATCTTCAGATTTATAGGTGTCGCTTTGTACTGCCCATGGCTCACCTAATTTTAAATAAATCGCTCATACCCAAAAAGCGACGGTCGTATGTTCAATCAAAACTTGATCAGATAGCTATTCTATGTTTAGTGTGGGGCTTGATGAGAATCGCTATCTATCACACGTCACGGGTCGGACCCAATGTTGACTGATCCACAGTAACTTTGAGCGCTTTGGACAGTTGCGCAGTACAACCGCTACCGCAGCTTAGGAAGAGCATATCTATTTGAACTGACCACTTAGTCCCTATTGCGGCTCTTCGAGGATCCAGAGAAACGTCACTAAGAAGTTAACGTGACCATGATAATCGTCGACGCTAGTACAGGCCCGCAACGTACCGACGATAAAACTAACTTGAACGCCAGGGTAGAGTCAGGCCCCTCTCAGACTCAACCATCGCCCCCTCCGTACAATACCCAGACGTCCTACCAATCCACACGGTATTATCCTGCGACAGACGGCATAGTCGTGTACCGCCAGTCACCCACAAAGCGTTTCTGGAGAGCATTTGGTCTCGCTGTACTTATCTGGTTTCTATTTGCTGTATTCACTAAATCCGTCAACCTGGCTTTCAATCATTCTCGTCCGGTATGCCCTCTTTGTTGTCATTCAATGATATGCAACTTTGGCTGATTTACATGATCAGCGTTGGTCTAACCCACCGGGTGAGCCACCTCGACTTAATCGCCATGATGGCATCATCCAGCAGTGCTTCAATTGGAGCCCGTCCAATCAAAGCTTGAACCACTTTCCTCAGAGTGCCGACGTATTCCTAGAGCTCCCAGTCGACTCTGATGCGATCTACCTGCTCACAAGGGGCTCTCAATCAGGTCATGTTGATATCGTGCAGTCCACCACGCCGACCGATAAAGTTGGTGTCCGCGTGCGGGTGAATTACTTCACTCCTGAAGTGTTGGACTATATCAATGTCTGTCGTGTCGAACGGGGAGAAAATGAGAATGGTGTTGGCATCCTTGTAGGCACTTGAATCAGAATTCTAAGCTTCTATCTCAATGAACTCTATAGACACCTATGCGCTTTCCTGGCGGTGTGCAGGAGATAAGATTCGAGGTGAATATTGTGCTACCCGCTGGCAAGCATGGAGACCCTCTGCACATCAAATCATTCGAGACCGACACATCCAATTATAGTCAAGATGTTGCAGATATCTGGAACACTGTCTCTTTCGATCGATTATCACTCAGAACAACGAATGGCCGAGTGACTGCGAAGGTTGGTCCCTTGGGTTTAATGGATTCTCGGTAATATGACTCATTCAAGCCGATCAGTCTATCACCGTCGAGGATGGTGTGATCCATTCTAGCAATGGCGCCATCAAAGGGCATTTCAACTGTGACTCTTCTATCGAGCTCACTACTTCAAACGGTGCCATTGAAGCTTCTGTTTCGCTCCTCAACCAGAAGAATGGAAAACCGAGCGATCTCAAGATGAAAACGAGTAATGGGTACATACATGACTTCGTTCAATTTGTTCTGCCAGCTAACCACCAGCATTTCAGCAAGATCGATGCTAAGATAGATCTCATCACACGTTCTGGCCAAGATGGGATCTTCGACGTTGAAGCGCACACTTCAAATGGGGCTGTGACCCTTGAATACAATGACATGCCTATCAATGCGGTCCTCACGTCTGAAGCAACTTCTTCTAACGCAGCAGCGACTGTCAAGTTACATAGCGCTTTCGAGGGATCCTTCGAGGTGTCCACTTCTAACGCAGCAGTCACGCTCAAAGAGCTGTCTGCTGAGGATCCTTCTGGGCAGGGACGTCGCAGGGTGGTGACTCAAGAGCGAGAGAAAAGTCGTACGCGAGGATTTGCCTACTGGAGCCACTCGAGACAGCCCAAAGGACGGGCCGTTGTTAGAACGTCGAATGGTCGTGTGGAATTGATGATATGAGCTGGCGAATATCATAGGTCTTTTTTTACTAGTTGTATCAGTGTTACTGCTTTCTAGAATATGCTATTCATGCCATGTTTTGTGCTCCCGGGGCCATCATCGGATGCTGCACAGCCACACAGTGTTGAGTGTAAAATGTATGGTATTGTACATGTCTTGATACACGACTTCGAGGACGGTCAAGCAATCTGTAAACGAGCAAAGGCTCTCTATTCGACAACATGGTATGATGCCTCGTAGATCTGTGTACAGCTGCTGATGATTTTTCATTAGTTGCCTCTCTCACTACTGACGGCAGCACAAAACAAACCCATGGTATGACTTGGTCTCGCTCATCCATATCACGAAGATAGTACTTACGATCCGTCTATCAACGACTGCATTGATAGCTGGTAGAGCTGAAAAATGGCGAAACATTCAATGGCCACCTCGTCAACTGTGATAATTTCATGAACATAACATTACGGGAGGTATACCAGACAAGCGCAGACGGTGATAGATTCTGGAAGTTGAAAGAGTGTTACATTCGCGGTAGTACGGTGCGTCCAAGGACTACTTTTCAACATCGCTGCTGCTCAAGAACCCCTTAGATAAAGTACCTACGGGTACCAGATACGTTGTTGGATAGTGTCAAAGAGGAACAGACCCGAGCACGGGAAGCTGGTCGAAGTGCACGAGGAGCAGGACCAGGTATGAGAGGTGCGTCTCAGCTCATCGCCTCGCAGTTGAAGCATCGGCACACTGACTATCCGTTCCTCTTATGTTTTCATTATCCGTTTCTTCATGCAATATCGATATACTACCTGTAATTCCTACCAGGCCGAGGTAACGCACCAAGAGGTCTGTCTACTTTATCGCCAATCTAACTTTCCAATCCTAATTTATTACGTTCAGGTCGTGGAGGTCCCAGGGGTGGCGGACAACGTGGACGGGGGCGTGGACGAGGAGGATAAAATTTCGCCCCGATCATCTTTCTGTAAATTTACTCAGGGTGTGTCATATTATGTTACATGCGTCCCCGCTGCCACCCTTGTCGCTGTTCAGTGCTGGAATAATTACGGCGCAACCTCGTGTGTTGCGTCCTAACCATTACTAAGAGTGTGCATAGCCAGCCAATGGAATCATCTATCTTCCATACATATCCGTGCGCTCAGTTTGATGATCGTTGTCCTATACCTAGACAATGATCATGCATGGAATTGTGCTTCTCCACTTGGGTGACGTATTCCCTGAGGAGCGATTAAACCTGGAATCATCTGGAATCAATTGACGAAAAGCTACTCCTCTTTCGTCACCGTGATGGCTCCATGCTGATCCAGCCGTAGGCGCTCGTTATCGCACATTGCTACCAATAGCGTCAAAAGCGTTTTTAATGTCATGGTCTTTAGTATTACACCTCGGAGGCTCATACACATGCGTTATATCCGACAACAGTATCCCTGAAAAGTCGCAGAGACCTGTCGCTTAACCTCGTCCATCATGCATTTTCGATCGCATGCTGATGACTACTAGAGGCCGCTGGCATGCCGCTCAATTACGAATTTAGCCGTTAGAATAACATGCTGGTCCATATAACGGTATGATTTCTTAATTGCAGAGCTTTAATCGAACTCGGTTAATTTGCCAGGTGCGACCTTCGACACTCGATTCATAGAAAAACGACAAGTTGCACCTTCTCATCAAATACACGAATCACATTACCGCTACTCGTGCAGTGGAAGCTGGGCGATGCCCAATGCGCATGCTACTATTGGTACATTGCACACTTGGCGTAACGACTGCGACGGGGTGAAGGACGTTTCCGTCGCAAGATTCATCTTCCATTTTAGTAACGGGTCACTTTCCGCGCGACTCGTCGCGGCCATGTAGGTTTTTACTTTTTCCTCATCCCTTTTTTTATTTATTCACGCTACGTCCGGAAACCTCACTCTGGCGGGCCTTTCGAAGAATTTTTTTAAAAATGTAATCTCGGAAAATGCCTGAGTTCGATGTCCTGGAAGGCCGGTATAACCTCTGAAGAATGCAATTAAATGTTTTGTTCCGCCCAAGTTGTGACAAGATCTAGGAGACTGTTGGGACAAGTAGCGGCACGGCGGCAATCGTTTCTTCGTGGTTCAAATCGCGGCCTGGAGATGTTGGTAAAAGCAGAACGACGGAGTTAGTTTAGTCTAGACAGACAACCCAGTGTGTCGGAAAATGCAGTGTAAACAAGCATGGAGCATGTTCGATGTGCACCCCATGAAGCTCAAAAAAGGTGTGCTGTGCCCATGCATTGTATATAGTCGGCCTACTGCAGCGCGTGTTTTTACGAATCAATATATCAAGGGCCAGTCACTCGCTTCGATGGCAGGGCCATACAAAACGGGTGACTCACGAGATCAGTGACAGTGTGCTACGACCAAGATTGGCGTTTTCATCCACTTTTGCGGCATTCCATCCGAGTTCTAGATGAAGTCATATTGTTGCAGATGGCTAAGTACATTAATCTAAAGGAATACCCCCTGATGGGACAGCCTTCCATGCCAGACGGTTCCAATCCGCGGCTGATAAGAGAAAAACGTTGCATGTCAGGATAAACAGATAAATCACACTAGTAAAAGGACGCACTTTTTGTGTAGACATTGTTTCCCCACCAATCGAGAAAAAAGCCACCGTTTGGGAACTGTGCGCAGGATCAGATTTCAGTCACAGAGAGCAAGAACAAAACCATACGTCTAATGTGAAAAATATTACAAAAAATGACAGAACTGTGCCTATTGATCTTCCGTTAGCTAGCGGAAGCCAAAGGTAACTCAACGACGACATACCACAATCCAAAGCTGCGCTAGTCACATAGTTGAACTTGCTCCACCATGCAAAGTTCCGCTTCCGTATTAAATATTGGAATATGAACCCGACTGCAAACCAGGCGGAATAGTTTATGCCAGCCGCAGGCGGTATATTCGAGACACCGGTTAGCACGACAGGCGTGCTCACGAACTTGACCCATGAGTTCGGGTACCGCCGTTGCCACAGCCAGAATGGGAGAGGTAGGAAAGCGCCAACGAGGACGGCATACAACTCCGGGTAGTAGAGCGCGCCTTTTCCAAACTGCCGCGTGGGTCCAATGAGTCCCCTATGGGTGCAGGCGCACAGGTGAGCAGAGAAACGCTAATTGAAGTAAGGGACAGACGTACCAGACTGCTGATGCAGTGAAATACACTTGATTGTGTGGACAGGTCAAGAAGCTAGGTTGGTCTGGAGTGCAGATGTCCGGGATGTTCGAGAACATCCACTGCTTGACGCCGATCTGGACGAATGACGCCAACAGGGTGCCCACAAATTGCACTGCAGTGAAAGGCTTGGTCAGGCGATCAAGTGACAATCAAAGGAACACCGCTTACCAAGGAACGTCGCTCGTGGAGGAACCTTGATGTAATGGCCAAGTTTGAGATCCTGTGTGAACGAAGTAGCCTCCGTCAATGTCTGAACGGAATATGCCTTGAAGATCTGTGACAAATTCGAATTACTACGTCAAACTCCTTTAGTCTAACTGCATACCATGTTTGCCACAGGGTTACCCGCTATCAATGTCCCTGGGATGATCTGCGCAAGCAGATTTAGCGTGATCTGCAAAGATCGGACGTTAGCATTCCTATTCTAGAGTGCTGTGCATAAATACACATACCCCTTGCCCAGTCATTGCGTAAATGAATCCAGATGGTAGGACATATACGATTGGCAATGACACGGACAGCAGCAAGGCCCACACAGGCACTGATGTATGCCACACCTGCAGACGGCCGATCAATGAAATATCCTGAGTGGTATGTGAAAGGGAGTGCGCGTACCTCCACGACCACCACCATGAGGAGGAAAAACCCTACGAAGCATACGACATACCACCAGTCTGGCACCTCCGGGTAGTTGCGCATAAGCTTCGCGTGGATATCATCCTGCTCAACGCGAATCTTTTTCAACCCATTCAGTAAACTTCTGCCATGATAAAGGATTGTGTGCACGAGTACGCATGTCGATAGGGCAAAGGCAAGCATGTAGGTCATCGCGTAAGTTGCAGGAAGATAAAGCGGAGAGTATTCTTCGTAGGCCGTGAGATTGAATCGCTTGTCGGCATCCAACACGTATGACACATTGTACAGGACACCAAAGCGATCGTAAGGATTACTGTCGTTCAAAGGGAAATAGGCCAGATTCCACGTCTGTGACAAGGTCAGAAGTGAGGAAGGAAGGCAGTGGGTCAGTGGGACTTGCATTGGTATAGTACATGATCGGTGTGACGATCCAGAAGAAGAGAACGAAACCAAAGAATATGTGGACTTCGGCCCACCATGGAAACATCAATGGACTGCCAATCCACGAGATCTGTGCCCAATCGAATGTCACTATGGACATGCCCAAGCCAGAGTCGACACCGAACAGCTGATTGATTGGAATGTTATCTGGCATTATCCAACACATCCAAGAAAACACGGAGAGAGCACTAAAAAGATATCCTAGAGCCTCATCAAAATTGGCATCACTTGAATGTAGAGGTACTCTTACCAGGGATAAAGTAGAAGAAGAACGCGCCACCAAGTGCAAAAAGGAAGTATTTGTATCGTGTCATTGACCCTGTTTCGTCGTCGTCCTCCGCATGGAGTGTATTCAATAAAGTACAGGTCACCAAATTCTGTGGCCAAACCATGCTCGCAGGCCAAACCAGAAAGCGTCTACATATGCCCGCAAGACCAAACCCTGTGAGTTGCGTTGCAACAACCAGTAGCACGCAGAAGGAGTAATCCACTTGAACATCATAGTTGATTTGAGTGACCACAATGGCGTTGATAGCGTAAGGCGCGGTAATAGCCACGTTTGCCATGATGTAGACGAGAACATGTTCCTTGATGTTCCATGGTCCAGGATTGAACGAAAACTCGGAACCACCAAGATACCACGGGAGACGATAAGTTGTTATAGGGAGAATGAAAGCGCAGAATTTGCCAATCGGATAGCATATAAGCAAGAGGGCAAGGGGAGAGACACTCGGGGCAGGTTGGCGGAAGTTGAAGAAAAGGTTCATTGCACTGGGAACCGTGAGACTGTGATGAAAAGATACTCCAAAGATCTCACCTAGCAGTCATACATAGAAACAAACCAATGACCCACATCCGCACCGTCATAGCGGGCATTTCTGGGTCATCGATGTTTGATACAGAGGCACGAACCTCTGGAAATGGACTGTCTTCTTCATTTACAGCGTCAAAATCAAATTCCATCCTATTGGGAATGTTGAGATATTTTTTCGCAAAGGAACAAGGAGCGCTCACTTGATGGAACCCTCACGACTGTCTTGCTCTAACATACTGGGCGTAATGCTTAGCGTTGTTGAATCCCCCAAAGTTGATGAAGGATGCCGTATCCTTTGGTATCGAGGGTCCTCTTCGACCTCAATCTGTTTCTCAGGTGGACTGGAGGGCAGACTGACGCGTATTTTCCGAGAACTCAGGACACTAGTTCTCGAAGGGTGGGTACCTGTTGTACTCGTGAGGACAGTGCTTAGTCGATGCATGCGATACGGGTCGCTTTGGCCATGGTTTGATGCAGTAGAAGGTGGACTTTCTACAGGAACCTGAGAAACAGGTACAGGGAAAAGACGGGATGGGCCAGCTGTTTCAGAGGGAAAACGAGCGTAGGGGTCAAAGGTTGGGGACGGATATGCGAGCGGGGGTATATCCGATGGCACCGCGTTCGTGAAGACATGGTTATAGTCGGGTGATTCTCGAGAAAAGTCAAGGGCATGCTGCTTTTCTATGTCTCTCTGTTGATCCGCAGTGGAAGGAGGGAGAAACGCGAAGAGGTCTTCGGTGTCACTTTCCTCTTCCTCTTCTTCTTCGATATAAGCATTATCATAGGTATACTGGTAGTCACGGTCGAATGCTCCTGCGGAGGTCGAAGGACGAGCTGAAGGTGGACGAAAAGCTGAAGCTGTGAAAGGGCGAGAACCCCCAGCTGAAGAAGTTGGTCTACCGGACATGATTCAGAAGTTCCTGAGAACCGACGACCCTTTGAATAGCGGGTATCTTGTGCTCGTCGTCGAGGAGTTGCTCAGCGCCGTACACAACGACGTCAGAGCGGGACGACGAGAAGGAGGAGGGTATGAGGGTATTAGACGGAGGAAGGGACTGGGACGAAGGGAAAGTACTTGTGGGAGGACTTCAAAGTGCCAGAGGATCTTCCACTAAACCAATCACATTTCTCAGGCACATCAATTTCTTAGTTCCTGATTCATATTATTTTTTTCTCTTTTTATTTTATTTTATTTTCTGTCTTATCACCCTAAATTTGGTTATCAACTCCGGCGGACGTGATATACCCCGGCCGCCATTTTCAGCTACTTCATTTTTTTTTATTCAACCTGCTAAAACCCTAGATAAAACCTGTTCTTTAGCCTTGTTTTCCACTCGCTGTTAAATGAACTTATGAAGGTCTACCATCGATCTTGAAAGCAAGTTCTTCATTTCAATCTTGCCGCTAGCCCTGAGGCACGCAAGGGCACCCACAACGCTGCAGCCACTATCGTGTTACAGCAACGTTTCACCTCTCATTTGGCAGTATTCGTGTGCCTGTCGGCGCTGTACCTTCACAACTCCCCCCATGTTCTATGTAGGCGGCGTCGCCGCTGCCAGCAACATTTTAACGCTAGGATATGAACCCATCTCTCATTATCTACCAACCTATGTACACCGGAGCACCTCTTCGGATATACCACCTGTGCTTACTCGCTCAGACATCTAGACCTTTACTAATGGACTAGTAAAAACTGGGGTGAAAACCTGACAGCTTACTTTATCTGAAAGGCACAGCAAACCTCGCTTCCGGCTTAATAGGAGAACTCGTGTACGTCACTATCAGCCTACTCCATGCTCCCGGCGGCTGCGTGTCTACGCCCTTCATCCCTCGTTCCAGGGTCATGATAGGCGTCCTAAACTCCTAGTTTAAAACCAACTTGATTCATCTATAGATTCCTTGTTTCACCCTACCAAAATCTAAACTAAACGCTGGGGTCATTTACCCACATTACCGGAGATGACCCCGGCATGTATACACCGCCATACGAGATACCGTCGTAAGTGGACCCCTGTCGCCACTGGACATTCTTGATAGGTTAATAACCAGTGCCGTGGTACTCGCTGGAATATGACTTTTGATGCTATGTGGGTAATGGGTATAAATAGAAGCTTGTGGCTCTCGTTCTATTCTTCTGCCGCAGATCATGATTCCTGAGGGTGTAATTGAGAGTGGGGATGATATCGGCATGGTTCATGACTACTTTTTTATGCATGATATTGCAAGTCGCATCGGGGAGTCAAACAACTGCTCACCGAAGACGTAAAAGGTTTCAGTGACGCAGTCAGTCCACAACTAGATTGAGCACAGCGTTATTAGGAAACGCCCTAGTACTATGCCTTACCGGGCTCTGGAAGACTTCTGGTTCTTCTGACGGGGGCTAGGACGAGGATATGGACTAGCACATATCCTCGTATATCCTTATCGTGGTACCACAATTTCTAAATCTGTCCTCCCGCGAGCGTTTCCAAGGTAAATAGGTCAAGGGACTCGGATATAAAAATATGCATCACGCGCAAAGTCCCAAGATAGGCTCCTCGTGAGACACGAAGGGACCGACTATTCTGCACAGTGCGCCCACAGCATGCCAAGTATGTGACCAGAGGATGAACAACGTTAACGCAAGTTATGCGCCCACTCCAAATATGTACCGCCTTTACGCAGTACCTACCTGTACCTTGCACTCCGTTACGTCGGCCCGATGCCCGTACCCAGCTCAGGCGGACCCGGGCCGCTATCCCTTGCAGCGGTATATGCCTGTCTACGCCCACTCCTCATCCCACATACGTATTTTCCTCAGGCTGCGGCTTAAGGGGGCTGTTATTATGGGGGATGGTGCGCACGATATTCGGGAATTGTAATCTCTTATGCTCCTCGACCGGACTCAGTCAGGTGCATGACAGGGGAACATGCATCGACCCGATACTGGAAACGTCAACGCTGTTGATGACGGTCTAGCGAACACGGGTCCCTTTTTGATGCCACTGTGGAACGTTTTCGTACTCGTGTCCTGCCCAGAGCAGTCATTTCTAAGGGACAAGGCACTATGACTGTGACGGTACACATGACATATACGTGACAGTTTTATGATGGAATGTTCAACACAGTGAAATGTTGCTCTCCCTCGTTGGCCAAAACCCACATTGCAGTCTTTGTAGATCCGGCAAATTATTAGTGAAATACTTGCCTTGCAAGAAGTCACATCAGAGCGTAGGCCAGCAAGTACCGTCAGCGCAGTGCCTGCCACGTACTCACTTCTTGACGTCCTTATGTAAGCTTGAACTTGGTCCCAGAGCCTTGGGTTTCATGCGTCCAATGAATCGGAACCGGTGTTGTAATTCGTTGGCGAGGTTGGAAATTGGAATCATTCATTGTTAGCGCTGTGCTTACTTACATAATCAACGCTACATTGTAGTTCCTTACCGGTTTACTGCGATAACAGGATTTCAATAGCGAGATCATCTTGGGTTACTGGGCATGCTCCACGTCCTGCGCTATCCACCTCTGTAAAGCAGTTTACTGATGGGCATCCATAATTAGCGCAGCGCTCAATCGCAGTCCCGTAGTCATAGTTAGGTGGTACTGACATCAATCCACTTCGCAGCCCGCAGCATGTTCCACATGGGCGCAGATATACTACAATATATCTGCAAACTCTCTGAGTCGTTCTAAAAGTTCTCCATACAAACGAGCATGAACGCAAACAAACAAGAGGTTTTGCAGCTTGAGGATGGCAACCTTGGGTCGGTGCCCGTCGATTGCCAGCGCCCGCGCCAGTCTACCGTATCTAGGCATTTGATGGCCTTTGGTATCGTCGTAGGCTTCTTGTTTTTCGGCATGATTGCCCACCGCGGATTCAATTTCTTGCGTGAAGTTTCCAGGGTTAGTTTTCTCTTTGGTCCTACAATCCAATCCGATTTACATGCGTTGCAGTTATCGATAGACTTGAATGAACCTGGTTACCCTGATCCCAGCGACGGGACAGTCCTGAGGTGCATCGGTGGTGCAGATTGGGATGCGTACTACGATTTGCCACCATGGGCTCACCAGTTCCCTTTTGGAAGCGAGTCGCATTTCTCCTTACCTGTTGGCTCTGAGGCCCTCTATTTTGCCTCTCGAGGTGCCTATCAATATGGCACTGTCACCCTGGAGCAGTCCGCAGAGGCCTCTGACAATGTCATCGTACGCGTCCGCGCCGCATACAATACAGACGAGGCCATTGATCGTGCAAATGTTTGTCACCTCGAGCGCCAGGAAAATGAGTATGCAATCGGCATATTTGCAAGTACTCCTCCTTGGGTGCCCTGTCGTGCCATGCTGATTTCATGTAATACACTAGACCCCACAGAGCCGTTTTCCTGGCCAGGATGGTAAGGAGCAGGTCAGGTTTGATGTCACTTTCATTCTACCTGCCGGCGCGGGCGAAGATGTCCTCTATGTCAAAAAGTTAGTGACAGCGGCACCCCTTTTCGCACATGAGGTCGCAGCTTTGTCGGAAACTGTGTTGTTTGGTACAATTTCGTTGAATACCGCAAATTTCCCGATAAATGCCCAGGTCTGTGTTACATCATGCCGAGCTATGAGCATCAAGTGCTGAAACCTCTATAGTCTGTCGCAGCCGAGACAGGGACCTTTACTACCATTAACGGCCTCATCAAAGGACACTTTCGCTCAACATCGTCTCTCAAACTCACCACCACCAACTTAGCCATCGACGCAGATGTTGAGCTGTCCGGCGGTGAAGGTGCAGAGCCATCTGAATTGATCGTGAAGACCATAAACGCGTATGTGCTCATGCTCAGTTTTGTTCCTCGACGTACTAACCGCCTCGTCGCCATACCTAGTCCCCTTGATGCACGTGTCTCTTTGACTACCGCTTCAGGATTTGGCGGAGAATTCAGAGTTGATGCTCAGACCGCGAACGCCCCACTTGCGCTTACTTTTGTCGACTCGCCGGTCGATTCTCAGCTGAACAGCAAGGCCAGAACGATGAACGCTCCTGCGACTGTACACCTGCATAGCGCATTCGAAGGCTCTTTCTCGATAGGATCCACGATCATCGGGCCCTCTCTTGAGCAGCATCGAGTCGATGATCCTGCAGGTGAAGGACGCAGACGCCTCATTACTGCATCTCGCAGCAGGGGGCATATTCAAGGTTCTGTTCGCTGGGTCGGCGTTGAACATAGCGAGAGTAAGAACGGCTCTGTTGAAGTATCAACAGTACTTTCGCCCGCAAGGGTGATATTGTGAAGCACACTGTCGGAAACTGTTTTGCTGAGAGTTATGTTTGTATTTACGATAACTGTAAGTTAGAAGCTTAGAGTCTTGAGAGTGCGTGGGCCTTGTTTCACTTTTGGACTCGTTCACCAGAGTAGTTTTCACAGCGCGCAAATCCAGAGGTTTGGCCACAAAACATACCAAAATCATGTTGAAAACATGTATAATCGACTTTCGACATATAAATTCACGCATCACGGTAGAAATGTCGTGCGCTCATAATGCATAGTGGTGGTATATGAGCAAACATGACTCTTTCGTTTTTTATTAATTATTATGCATTGTGCATTATGACCATTTCTACTGTACTGAATAACCCTGCGCACATTAAGAAAATGAATGTTATGAGCAACGGAACGGAGGTTGTGTGCGTGACAAGTCAGGGAGCGCTAGCAAAGTAGTACTGTACTCTCCATCCTCAAACTACTCTTCTAAGGTTAATGGATATATTGAAAGGAATACCAAGAGGGCTAGGATCAGAAAAGAACAGCGTAAGTCGAGGGAGCTGAAATATGACATTTTGGTGCTGACTTATTCTGTCAGACTATTGTTCACATTGCATCAACATTCATTATTGAATTGTGCGCCAGTCCCGGCACAGTGAAAACAGAGAAAGCCATAACATACTACAAACTGTAGCTAGTCTTTATATACTATCAATATGTAATGAATGTGCCGGTTTTACCGAGTCGGTGTAATAGTCGAGCTCCGAGTCGCGCCGGTAAACTTCAATCGCCGAAATCCATTCATACCGTACATATTTCGATAGCATTTCGCCCATCGTACACGCACCACTGAAATGATC
Organism: Rhizopogon roseolus; assembly: GCA_930272055.1. Taxonomy (NCBI): domain Eukaryota; kingdom Fungi; phylum Basidiomycota; class Agaricomycetes; order Boletales; family Rhizopogonaceae; genus Rhizopogon; species Rhizopogon roseolus. Next base: position 71,082 of record CAKNEV010000128.1, read on the forward strand.
ATCGACCATCGATTGCGCCACCATCACGATCATTAATACGACAATTGCCTATCTCTGCGGTGGTAGTGTGGGGCATCAGCAACAGACCGTAATATTCTACGTACGAGTCAGAATTCTCATTGAATGTTACTAATCTGCATCGGGATGCTCACTACCACCTACCCAGCCCTCCTAGTCGGACCAGTGGGTGACCGGTCGAGATCTATTTTCTCAAGATCAAAATGATAGCTGGGAATGAACATGTGCAACTTGAAGGAACCGTTTCCGCGACTAGTCCTTTCATCCAATTGAATCTTGACACTTGAAGTTGACAGACATAGTTCACGTACGTACGTACACTTCACCTCTCCGACCAAAAGGACTTGCTGTACTTTCCTGGGCACCAGAAGGTTTGCGCTGGTATGGGCGCGTCAAGGAACCCATGAAGCACGGAGTCTGCCTCACCTCTTGGCGTAATCATTTTGAAATTTGAACAGCCCGTCATATTGAAATTTTAATCTAGACGGATGGATCATACCCTCTACACCACAAGCAGACTACTGATAGATGTAGCATATAAAAAGGAGTGACAACCAACCAGTAAAGTTGCATCCTACTACGTCCAAACACTCTAGTCCTTACCATACTCACCATGGAAGATATCATTGACCGTTCTCATCAGAACTTCGCTCACTACAAGCGCCGTGGAGTTGTGCCTCTGATCACCGATGGGGTACCATTGCCCAGATACGGGCGTGACGTTCCCAACCCAGAGAATGTGCAGGGAGACGTCATATACCTTTTCCCGAAGGTATGATAATACACTGTAGTTTCTGCATAACTGAAACATGGAATAGGTCGCAGAGGACTTCATTTTCTTTAGGATCGGCGATGTCACGCAATTTCGGAGGGATTTGGCATCATTCAAGCCCACTCACGGCAAAGAGGTGTACGACAACTTGGTAGCGATACATGAAGAAAAGACCAAGAACTCGGGTACTTGGGTTAAAGTCGTACAGAAGCAGATAGCATTCAGCAGACCCGGGCTGAATATCCTTGGCCTCACTGAAAGGACGGGTGACAATCGGTTTGATGTCTACTCTATGCGAGACAACAAGACGTTTCTCGGCGACGGCATGCCATGGGATAGTCTCTTCGATAAACCCAACCCTGATCCAGTTAACGGGACTGCTAACGTAGACGACGGCGCTATTCATGGTCTCATCACTATAGCTGGAAGTGGTCAGTTGCAATGATGCTTTGTTTTCGCAACGCTCATATATTTTTATTTTTGCGCCTTCCAGATGAGACTAATTGCACGGCTGCCACGAATGCGACATTAGCACACTTTCAAAGATCGTTCGATTCCCAAAGCGTCACTGTTCTACACGGCCGGATTCGCCCCGGCGACTTCAAGGGGCGTGAGCATTTTGGCTACAAAGACGGCATTTCACAACCCGCGATGAGGTACCGTCTATTATACTAGCCCAAATGATTTTGTTGCTGATATCTCGTCTGCTTAGGAAACTCATTGCGCCATTACCTGGACAGACCCAGGTGGACGCTGGTGTCATTGTTGCAGGTTACAAAGGTGACCCAGCACTTGACAGGCGGCCAAAATGGGCGAAAGATGGGTCCTTCATGGCATTCCGAAAATTGGAACAACTCGTGCCTGAATTCACCTCGTATGTCGCGAAGAATGGTGCACGATGGGCAGAATTCGTTCCCAAAGTTAACGCCAACCCGCCTCTCACTCCACAAGAAGGTACCGCTCTTATGGGGGCCAGGATGTTCGGCCGGTTCCGTTCGGTATGTTCGACATATTAACCATTTACGTTTTATACGATTGCGATTACAGGGCGCACCTCTCGCCAGGACACCCGTCCGTGACGACCCCGTGATGGCAGACGACCCTATGGAAAACAACAATTTCGACTACACGGTTCCCGGCGTGACCGAGCCTACAGACCAGTTCTGTCCTTTCACAGCGCACGTCCGAAAGACTGCGCCTCGCAATCTCGATCCTTACTTGAGCAAGCAGTTCCTCGAAGCGGCATCAATTGTTCGAGCTGGTCTTCCATATGGCCCCGAGGTAAATTCAAAGATTGCTGCAGGTCACACAACCTGGTGCTAAATGTCCTGAAGGTCAGCCCGGCGGAGCAGGCGGCTGGAGCGTCTAGCGACGATGACTCATTGAAGCGTGGTCTTATGTTTGTCTGTTACCAGTCAGACTTGGATTCAGGATTCGTCCGCCAGACAGTTGGGTATGCGAATAATGATTTCTTCCCGACCGTTTCCCTGATCCCCAGACAACTTGGTATGTTTTGATATGTGAAGTATGAAGGCATTTTTAATTATTTTCGACAGGTCAAGATCCCATCATTGGTGGACCTCCCAAACCCGTCCATGCTGCCGCAGAGACCCCGATCCCCGCAGTTAAATCTGGGGATGCAGTTACAGTCATCGTACAAGGCAAGGATGAACAACAATTAGAGGTGTCAGGCTTTGCATTGCCTTCCTATGCAGGCGCACAATCTCCTCCGGGTGTGCCTCAGGAATTCTTCGTGAACTCCCGGGGAGGAGAATATTTCTTTGTTCCATCAATCTCGACTTTGAAGGACATTTCTAGAGCGCGATAAATTAGCGCGCTTTATTTCTTGCTAAACCATATAATGCTTCAGATGCCGAACTTGTAAAATACCATGCTTATCACGATCAATCTTCATTGTAACCTTACTGTAATATCATTGTGTAAAATACAAATAGGAAAGATGCACCCAGGAAGTGCGATTTGTGTATTGACGATGAAGCCTGCGTTTATTTAGTCAAGGCTGCGCTCGGGTGACCAGGACCATCACCACTCATTAAAACGGCTAGAACCTTTTCGAATGTACCTACTGTAGTAAATGTCGCATTGAAGATCCACTTCTTGAAGCCAGGTAATACGCAATCACCTATCATGTATGAACGATGCATGCTATTTAACACGGTACTACAAGATTTCGAGAACCCGTAATTCAAGGTGTCGCACGACTGGGCCATCTTGAATACAGCGAACATTCCCTGTAACGTGTTTATGTCAGTATAATTTTCTTTATCACTTTCAGTTGACGCATATCTGACGGTGTATCGGTTTGCAAGCCATGCAAGGAAACGCTACACCATACACATCAGACATCGCAGAACACAAGAGTAATCCAAGGCTGACCTCAACGCCCAATCCGTAAGCTCCATGCTGGCAAATACCATACTTGCGCTGGTCAGTGAACCAATAGTAAGGAGTGGGGTCAATGCCCTCTCGCTTGTAAGCGGCTAGTAGCTCTTCCATGTCCGCTATCCTCATCGACCCACCTATTGCAATATTCAGTCATAGCCTACATCGTCGCGCACGGCAGAATTTCACATACCAACAATTTCTCCAATACCAGGCATCAGAAGATCACAGCTCTCTGTATACACAGGGTCCTGCTCGTTTTCCTTCCTAGGTATCTTCTGCATGTAGAATGCTTTCAGCCCCGCAGGGAAGCCATACAAGAAGATCGGAGCAACAGTGCTTTAGCCTGCAAGGGTGTCGGAGGTCACCGTGATATGGTGAAGTACACTGTCGGCGGAAAATGTATTGCTGAGAGACTAGGGTTATGCTTGTAGTTACGATCACTGTAAGTTAGAAGCTTAGAGTCTTGAGAGTGCGTGTGTCTTGTTGCACTTTTGCTTGTTGCACTTTTGAAAATCTCAAATTTGTAACGGGCATTAAGAAAATGGATGTTACTATGAGTAATGGAACGGAGGTTCATGTGTGGGAGCGCTACTGAAGTAGTACTCTGCAACCTCAAACTACTCTTCCAAGGTTAGATGGAAGGTACATACCAAGAGGACTAGGATCAAAAGAAGCAGCGGAAGTCGGGGAAGCTGACATATGACATTTCGTGCCATTCATTATTGAACTTTGTGTTTACTCCCGTGACGGCGTTCTTAACGAGAGGGAAAGGGGATGTATGCACAGAGTGCAATGTTATTGGGTTTTGGGCGAACGCCCCGAAGGACGAACCGGCCTGAGAGTGGTCCTAGCCTGTGTGAGGTGATCTGAGGTGAGCTGC